>OZ030025.1:10816797-11016797 GCA_964023405.1 Apodemus agrarius | reverse complement strand
CCTCTGCCTCCCCGGGGCTGTGATTACTATAGGCAGCCCTCTCCATCAGGGCTCTGGGGATTGACTCCAGTCTTTCCGTTTGTAAGGCAGAGGCTTTGTGGACTGAGCTATCTCCTCAGCTCCCGTAGGTACGTCTTTGAAAAGGAGAGCTAGTGCGTATGTACGTCACCAAGCCATGCCAGCATGACGCTGGCAGGGGGAACGGGCATCGTAGACCGGATGGCGGTAGAGCACACGGGAGGAGAACGCAGCCCAGGCGACGTTCCGGTAGAGATGGGGAGCTGTAGCAGATGGGCTGCACGCCGGGCCCCTCGCTGCAGGGGAAGGCTGAGCGGAGCAGGCACGCGTGGCAACTGTGAAAGTTGCATCTCAAGACCTGTCACGTCTTAAAGAAACAGATGCTCAGTAGTGGGAAGGCTGGGTTTGCTTCCCCTGAAGAAGCCAGATCTCTCTGACACAGACTGTGTCGCAGGGACAGGATCTGATTTCTGGGAGACCGAGGAAGGCATAGCGAGGGTCTGTGATCTAACCAATGTCTCTTTCCTCCCTCCCGCCTTCCCCTCTTCCTCCTTCCCTTCTCTCCCCTTCTTTTCCTCTCTCCCTCCCTTCTTTCCTTTTTTCCTAACCAACAAGGTCCCTAGTAGCCTAGGCTAGCTTTAAACATGTTGTAGCTAGCTGAGGAAGCCCTTGAACTTCTGATCCTCCACCTCCCTGAGTCCCTGGATTACTTACAGCAGTACTCCAGGACATCTGGATTAGAGGAGTGCTCCAAAACATCTGGATTAGAGGAGTGCTCCAGAACATCTGGATTAGAGGAGTGTTCCACAGCATCTGGATTAAAGGAGTGCGCCACAACATCTGGATTAGAGGAGTGCTCCACAGCATCTGGATTAGAGGAGTGCTCCACTATATCTGGATTGTAGAAGTGCTCCACTACATCTGGATTTTATGAGTGCTCCATGACAGCTAGATTACAGGAGTGTTCCTCTACATTTTCATTAAAGAAGTGTTCCATTACATCTGGATTACAGGAGTGCTCCATCACACCTAGATTACAGTAGTGCTCCACGACATCTGTATTACAGAAGAGCTCCATTACATCTGGTTTACGGGATGCCAGGGATTAAACTAGGGGGCTAGGCGATCGCTCAATCAACTGAGGTACATCTCCACCTCTTAGGAGGTTTTCTTTTTTCCACTGGACTGGGCTGGGCTGTTCCGGCCTGTGAGATCTGTTAACAGGCAGGGGGCTCAGGTATGGGTGAACGGTGTGAGGTTCAGGCCGATCACAGACATCTCTGATATATACTCCCCCACACACCTCCAGCTATGTTGTTCTTGGCCCGTCGATGACTCTTTCCTGCATGCAATGTAGGAGAAGTGATTTCTGTTGCAAAATCAACTTGAAGAAAAAAATTGGGCAAGAAATGTGAGCATTTGTCTTTCTTACCAGTGTCTCCGGCTGCACACAGAAGCTTGGGATCTCCCGTGACAACACGGAGGGCTTAGGCGCTGGCATGCCTGAGACCTGCTGCTTTCTCCAGGTCACATCTGTGGTCACGCAATTCCCAGATGTGGAGTTTCGGAGATTCTTATGGTGTGTTGGAGTCTCACAGTCAGCCCCCCTCCCCCCACTCTGAGGTAGCTAGCTAGTGTGGGGTTTCTCATAATAGTTCCAACAACAAACTCCTGCCCACTGCTCACAACAGGGGAGTAGGACTAAGGCAAATGTTAATGAGGAGGGATTTTCACAAGGGAGCATAATTTTAATTCCTTAAATCGGGCTGTTAAAAAAACAAAAAACAAAAAACTGACACTGTCCCATTGAAGGAAAGGATTCGGAGGGCAACTGGCTGTGATGGAGCGCGCCAGTCCTGCAACCCCGTGACCCTGCGCAGGTGCCAGCTGCCCATCCTGCAGAAGTCACTCACCTCCGTACCCCACCCAGGGTGTGCCTCTGGTGGCTACCACCGCTACCTGCAGCTGGGCTGGGAGGGGCCCCGGTGCAGAACAAAGTGTTCCTCAGCTGGGAAAGGCTCCCCCTCAGACCAGGCTGCTCCCCTCCCCCTCAGATCAGGCTGCTCCCCTCCCCCTCCCCCTCAGACCAGGCTGCTCCCCTCACCCACCCTGCCTCCACCCTCAGACTAGGCTGCTCCCTTTCCTCCCCCCTCAGATCAGGCTGCTGTTCCCCTGGGCAACCACACATCTTTCCTTCGATGGTTAGGGTCATGGTGAAGTGGGCTCCATATAAGCTCATAGCAGCTCGGATCTCCGAGGGTAGGAATATGGGGGAACCCCCTTCCCTACTACTCCATACCAGGAAGGAGCAGCACTGAGCGCAAGAGTGAAGAAACTTACCCCAAGAGCTCCCCTGGGCCAGGTAGAGGGTAGCCATGTTCAACAAGTACCTCTTCGAGGATTTCTTTATCCTTAGTCACCGGGAGCCCACAAGCCTCACCACTGGGCCATACACGGCAGGGCAGGCAGAGCAGGGTTTCCAGGGAGAAGCGAAGGCCAGAACACACGTCCCCTGCACAGAGACAGGGTCTCCAGCACTCTGCAGACCATCCCTTCTTCCTCTTCTGTCCCTGTGCTGTCCACCCCCCGCCCCCTCCCCCACCCCATTTCTCCCTCTCATCCAGCTCTATCTGGTCTTGGTCTCCTGTCTCTCTGTCTCTCTAATCACAGGGTCTTGAGCTTGCAAACACCCACCAAGTCAGACACTACCAGGACCCTGAGCGGGGCCTTTCCCCTACCTCTTCCTCTCTTCTCCCTCTCTGTTTTGTGGTACCCACCCTCTTGCTAACCCCCCACCCTCCCCATACACACGAAATGGTCTGCCATTTGCAAACAAACACCCACTTCAGCAGGTGTCAGATTCTGCTTGAGTTCTGAACTGGGACATTCTGGAGGGGGAAAACTGTGTGTCTTGGGGGCTTGCGAAAGGGGGGTCCTGCCGAGTCAGAAGCATCCCTCAGGGAATTGAACACACGGGCAAGGCACCCTCTGCACAGCCACTTTCCCCTGGAACAGCTCTCTTTAAGGATGGCTCCCCCCACAGGGGAATTCCTGGAGCCAACAGTTGACAAACCCACACACCCTCTGAGGGCTGGGCACCAGATAAAAAGCCCTCCTCAAAGCCGGCCCTCCTGGGGACGGCGTGGGACCCGGCAGGGCAGGAGACTCGTCTCTGTCACTACCTCCTCTAAGACTGATTCTCATCTCAGCACAGAACAGAGAATCTGACCTTCCACAGGACCTAAGGCTGACCCCTGCTGCACGTTGGAACCTTTGGGGACCCCGAGTCTCAGCTGAGAGCAAGGGACCTGTCTGGGAATCCCCAAGACAGCAGGAGGTGGACCGGCAGAACACCTGTCCCTATCGGTAGCTGCAGGTCTGCCAAGGTCACCTGCAAGGTCCCGCTCAGCAGCACGCCGCCGCTGTCATCTGCACCCAGGAAAAACTGGTTTTCTAAGTTTTTCTGGTTTGTTCTCAGCGCTCCGCTGAAGGATCTATTTCTGTCTCTCCTTCAGGAGTGTGAGCTTTGCCAATGACTAATCCCAGTCCTGAAGATTGATACCATTGTCACCTGCACGCGGGACCCAAGCCCAGCGGGGTAGAGGAGAGATAAGCCCTTGCCTGCAGCTGAAGCTTCAGCCTGCCAGGGCCACCCGCCTTTTGCTACTACAGAACAGCTAGAGGGCTGTCATTGCTGCCAGGACCATCTCTGTCCTCCTGCAGATACAAACATGGGCTCATCACAGTGACCACCTGGGGGTCCAGAATTGCCCCCCACCCCTGCAGGGAATTAGGACTGGCTGCCTCTCTGCAGGCGTGTGGAGCCCCTGGATGGATCTTGGGACCCGAGCCCCTCATGTCTGCCTTGCTGATGTTGTGTGCGGCCCTCTTGCTTCTGGGTACCCCCAGCCGTGGCGCCGGGCCCTGGGAGCCATGCACAGGTAAGGTGACCACTTGGGGACATGGGTAGGGCGTCTTTTGGTGGAGTTGGAGAGAAATGGGGTTCGACCCGCCACTTCCTGACACCAGGTCACTTGTGTGTGGTAAGAGGCTGGCCTCCTAGAGACCTGGACAGTTGTGGGGGAACAGGGGAGATACAATAGAGGGGGGCAGCCTGGGCAGTCACAATAAAAAGGTTTCTCTAAGCTGCTAGAGGTGGGAGGAGTTTCAGGTTTCAAAGCGCTAACTGCAGCCATCGAGGGCTTGGGCTTCGCAAGTACTTACCTGCTTGGCTGCCGGGGAAGGCCAGGCACCTGCTTCAGGAATGAAGTCCCCGGCCCTCGGGCTCCTGGCATAGAGACGAGCTACCCAACCTGCACTTAGCAAAGCTCTGGGCCGCCACGGGCCTGGCTCTGTCCCCAGTTGAAGGAGAAAACACAGGCCCAGCCCCAAACACACCCACAACCCACACCTGGGTTCAGCCTGGGGCTCCCCACGGTGGGCTGACTGCACGACTCCTCCTCTTCTTAAGAGAGGCCACTGGGGACACACCAGTGACCATGACATCCTGCCCTAGGGTTCCCGGCAAGAGATTCTAATTATCAAGTCACAATTATTTGGGATAAAGACACAGGACAGTTGGATCTGGTAGTTGGACCTGCAGAGCAATTGCAAGTCAGTGGTGGGGATCCCAGGGACAAGAGGTTCTGCCGTGACAGGTGGCTGTGTTCTCGTGTGCATACCTTCTACTGGGTTGCCGGGAAGTATGGGGCTCCTTCGTGTAATGACAAGGCAGGGGGTGACCCTGCGATCGAGGTTTGGAACGCTGACCCCGTGTGAACGGTGCGTGCAGTTTATGACCTAACTACCTAGAAGTGACTGGCTGTAAGTTCCAGCGACCGCTCCACCACGGGCTGTGGGTGTGAAGGCCCTGGGGCCTGATACAGTGCCACCTGAGGGGCTCTGAGGCAGAAGAGAAGCCCCTGCCCCTCCTGCCGTGTTCTCCAGCCACACCTGCGTGATGGCTTTCAAGGTGGAGCTTCTAAGTCAGTTGTCACCACACAAAATCCCCTGGCTCCGAGTGATGGCATCTGGGTGCCCTGTCCCCCCTCCCCCCTCCTATGCAGGCCCACCTTGCGTTGTGTAGTGAGCATGTAAATGAGCCCCGGGAGCCCCCTGTGCAGGCCTGGCTGGGAGTTGTGAGGACAGCCATGCTTCCGGGACCAGGATGAGTCACAAACATGTGCCTTCCTGTTCCCTGAGCCCCGGGGGAACACAGCCGACCTGGAGAGCGATAATAAAGGTTATTTATAAAGCCCGCCCCCTCTCCCCTGAAGGTGCGTTTCGAATAGTTAAAAGATGACCTAGTTATGAATACGGTGAACCGAGGAGGAAACATAAAATGTCAGGCTGATATTATGGCGCTGTACGAGAAGAGGCTTGGGAGGCCAGTGAGGGTTGGCCCAGTTTTAAGTCGCTCTGGTTCTACCCTGTGTTGAGCATTGACCAGCCCCGAACTTTGATGTGGGACACACGTGTGCCGCCCCAGTCTGCCTTCCCCTGGCCTAGGGGGGGGGCAGCCCTGCCCTGCAGATGGGAAGCCGGGAGGTCTCAACTGCCTGGACTCACATCTGTGGTCACCGGGGAAGCACCACGGAGCTGGGACTGGTGGTTAATGGGCAGGGTCACAGCAGGCGGGGAGCTTGGGGAAAGCAAGCTTGTGGTGAGACCCCTCACACCTGTGACAGCTGGCTTTAGATGTGATCCAAGGAGCCCCTTGTCAGGGGCTTCCTGGTGCTTCACTCGCTAATGAGGTGACAAGATGAGAGACTGGTAGGAAATATCTCCAGTCACTATCCACATACCTGTCCCTGTGGAGGGTCTAGTAGTCTGTGTTCTGGGGACTTTCTGAGAAAAGGGACCATGGCTTCACTCTCCAGCAGGCGGCCAGCAGCGTGGAGGGAGCTCCCGGGTTACTGGTCTCAGATACTGTAGAGTATAGTCTGCGGTAGGGATTCTACCTACCTACCTACCTCCCAGACAGGGGACATTGCAGATACAGGTGAGTGAACTCCCAGGAGTGTTCTGACTCCCTAGTGGGAACTGACATCTCTGCCCTCTCTTTAATAGGAGGGTCCCCAGGAGAACGGGAGGCAGGGGAAGGGTGCCACCTGCCTAAACAGCCTTAGAAGGTGGGAGGGCTTGCTGTGTGGGCTGGAGCAGAGTTCCCAATGGGCCCTGTCCCCACTGGGCATGGTCCAAGCCTCTTGAGGGCTAGAGATCCCTGGACCTCCTAGGGTGTTAGACTTCTCAGCTTCCTGGGTTTTTACAGCCTGCCTGCCTGCTTACTCTCACCCCTGGGTCTCCCGCATGGGCAGAATAGGGCTCGGAGCTCAGAAGACCCTGGAGTGACGGTAGAGAGGGACAGCACACCAGAATCTGGCTGCGACCCAGAGGGCCTGGCATGCTTGGGGCTCTGGAGATTCTGGGTGGGGTGGGGTGGGGGAGATGGGGGGGTGGGGGTGGGACATGCAAATTGACCCAAGGAGAGAGAGAGCCAGCTGGAGAGTCAGCCCCTGCAGGTTCAAGCCCCAGACCCCAGAGGGTGGATTAAGCCGCCCTCACCCTCTGGCTTCTTTCTTCTTGATACCTTCCTTCCGCCTCCAGGCTGTGTTCTTCATGAGGTCACAGATCTACAGGGTGGGACATCTGAATAGATCGGTACAGAGGCCTGCTCAGGAGGCACTGTGCTTTGTACAGTGACAAACCCCTGCTGGCCCTCCCATCCCTGAGACTTGGGGAGGCGGGGCCTCTCTTGCCAGGGACTCATTCAGCCGCCGCCGCCGCCACCGCCGCCGCCGCCGCCGCCGCCACCGCCAGCTACCAGCCACAATCCACTAGAGAAGCTGCGGGTGGGCACCAGCTGTGGGGCATGACATTGTGGGGGCTGTCATGTTATACTGGTGCCAGAGGTGAGACACTCCCAAGTCCTGGGGCTCACCTGGAGCTCCCAGGACATCCATGACCCTTGCATGAGGCAGGAAGAGGAAGACGCTCAAAGGCCAGGAAGAGAGGTTTATTAATGGCAGGGCCAGACGTGCACTGGGGAAAGCAGAGGTGTTCTGGGAACTATCAGTGGGAGCTACCAGGCATCACAGGAAGCTGCAGGGGAGAGTGAGGGTAGGGTGGGCATCAGCTGTCGGGGTGTGTCATGTTATGCTGATGCCAAAACAGATACAGCCCTTGCAGGTCACTGTGAGACAAGGAAGGACCTGAGCTCCCAGACCTCCAGCAGGACAGGCCCATCAGCAGCTGGACTTCTGGCCACAGCAGGCCTGTCTGGAGCAGGCAGGGCGGCACAGCAGGGACACACAGGAGGCTGGGCGGCAGCAGCTGGGCTGGCAGGAGGAGGCACAGCAGGAGGAGGTGGGCACACAGCAGGCAGGTCTGCACACAGGGCGGCACAGCAGGGACATGCTGGAGCAGGGCTTGCAGCACACAGGAGCACAGCAGGAGGGCTGGCAGCAGGAGGAGGAGGAGCCAGAGCAGATGGGGGTGCAGCACACAGGCTTGCAGCAGACAGGCACACAGCAGGAGGGCTGGCAGCAGGAGGACTGGCAGCTAGACTGCTGGCAGCATGACCCAGAGCAGATGGGTGTGCAGCAGACAGGCTTGCAGCAGACAGGCACACAGCAGGAGGGCTGGCAGCAGGAGGACTGGCAGCTAGACTGCTGGCAGCATGACCCAGAGCAGATGGGGGTGCAGCAGACAGGCTTGCAGCAAAGGGTCACAGAGCAGGGCTGCTGGCAGGGTGAGCAGGTGCAGCAAGCTGGCTGGCAGCTAGACTGCTGGCAGCATGAGGGTGTGCAGCAGGAGGATTGGCAGCAGGGGCTGGACACACAGCTCACTGGGGTGCAGACGAGGGTCAGGCAGGGAGCTGGGGCACAGCAAGGAACACAGCAGCTGGACTGGCAGCAGCTCGGTTGGCAGCAGCTGGACTGGCAGCAGCTGGGGGCACAGCAGCAGGGCTCACAGCAGCTCTCTGGGCAGTCATCCACCTGCCAGGAGGAGTCGGTACAAGAGTCACAGGAACCTGGCAGGCAGATACGGCTGTTGTAACTCAGGTCACTGGAGCAGACGGACACGGTGGAGGTGGCCATGGCGGGTGTGTGTGGTAGGAGCTGTGATGGTGTGAGTGTGTGAGTGTGTGTGTGAGTGTGTGAGTGTGAGGGCCTGGCTGCTGGCTTTTATACCCTGCACACAGTGTGTTGTTGGTGTAGGCAGCCCTTCCCGGCAGCTCCTTCCTTGTTAGTGTTTGGCGCTGGTTCCTGGAGAGTGCCGGAAGATGCTACCCGGCTTGTAAATGTCCTGGCCGTGTATTGTGTTAAGCCACGGATGGATGGAGAGGGGATCCCGGTGGGAGACAGCGCTGGCCAGGGGTGGGTCTGGGCTCCCTTGGCAAGGTAGTTGGGTCTGTGCTTCTGAGATGTCCAACCATTTTTCGAGTGTGCTGCGTTGGCCATGTCTGCCGCTTTCTCTTTTAAGTTTGCCATCGAGTCCTTGTAGGGGGCGGGGCTGATTCCAGGGACCGTGGTGGACTCTCCTTCTCTCAGTTTGGCCTGGTTGGAGATACTCACGCTGAAGATTCAGTAGCTGGCTGTTCCTCTGCCCACTGCTACCCCTGCTTTGGGTGGCGAAGGGAGAAGAAGGGCTGGGGCCGGCCCATGCCTAAGAAGCAGCTGTTCATGGAGGCACGCCCCTTCTGACACCGACTGTGTCAGCATGCTTGGCTCTAGGTCTGAGGTGGCTGTGGCGATGCTGAAGTTTGACATGGTACAAGGCCGAGGCTGTCCTTGAACTTAGGGAGCACGCACCTCTCCTCAGCCTTAAGGACTCCTTGGAACCACTGCATGGCCCCTCAGTGTTGACTTCAGAGCTCTATCCAAAGGTGCCTGCGAGGAGCTACGGGTGGAGCCCACCCCACTGGCCATGGTCATTGTCCAGGGATTCTCTAAAGGACCTTCGCCACAGTGATGTTGGAATCCTAGACAGGTCTTGCAGTAGGGAATGAAAGTCACCGGGGACCATGTGACCCGCCCGCCATGCATTGTCCATGCGGGAGGTTGAGGGAAGCAGCCAATCAGGGCAAACCAGATTGGAATGGGCAGAGGTTGGGCTGACAGTTCCAACTGGGGTGTTCTGTGTGGGGTGTGCATGTGGGGGTGTCTTCGTTGGGGGCCTCCCAGAGTTCTGTCATTAGACACACGTGTGTAGGAGCCCATCCTTGTGACTGCTGCGTTGTCAATATGAAGTGTCCCTCCAAAGAAGTATGATTCCCAGCTGACGTGCTGGTGAAGGGTGTCTGCTGTGGGACCCAAGGCAGCCACTGAAGGGGGGGGGTGTTTTCCCGTCTGTCTCTTTCTCTCCATCTCGGCTCTCCCCGTTCCTGGCCACCATGAGTCTAGAAGCCTGCTTCTCACTGCAGGCCCAGAAACAGAGCTGACCAGAGATTGAATTTAGAGACTCATGATGCCTCTGAGAGCCCCGGGGTCAGATCAGCCTCCAGCCCCTGAGTACTTGCCTTCTATTTTAGAGATCCCCCAGTTGAGTAAAGCCGGATTCTCTACACCAGCACAGAAAAGCCCCTCAGGATGAGCTAGAGTGAAGTTAAGTGTCTATGGATCATTTAGACATTTGGGCATTGGGAGGGGTGGCCCAGAGTCTCCTCAGGGGTCTACATAATGGCTGTATATATGATCCTGTGGCTTTGTGTATAGTCGTGTGTGTGTGTGTGTGTGTGCATGCGTGCGCACACGCACATGCATGTATGCATGCCTCTCTTCAGATCTCAGTCCTGAAACTTTCTATCACCTTTCCTGCAAATCACTTAAGCAAATGTTAAAAATTAAGTAAAATGCACAAGGTAGTTTATTTTTTTTCCTTCTCTTCCATTTGTTAAGGAAATTTTGGAGTAGTTCTTGAGGTGTACTGCTTAGATTTAGGGACAAACAGGCAAGCTAACACAGTGAAGCTAGAGGTTCCAGGTATCCTGACCTGTAGTAAACACAGCTTCTTGTTCATAACATCCGTGTCTCACCTGTCTGTAGAAAAACACACATTGTCTCTAGGCAATTAGGATTTATTAGTTGTTTTGAAGTTGTGCATATGGTGTGCATGCACGTGTTTGTGTGTGTACGTGCCTTTGTATGTATGTGTACATATATGTGCATGTGTATACATATGTATATATGTGTGTGTGCATGTGTATATGTATATATGTGTGTGTGTATGTGAATGTGTATGTCTCTGTGCATGCATGTATGTGTGCTTATGTGTATTGTGTGTTTGTATGTGCTTTTGTATGTGTATGTACATGTATATGTGTGTATATGTATATATGTGTGTGCACATGTATATGTGTGTATGTGTGTGTGCATGTGTGTGTCTTTGTATGTGTGTGTACATGTGTGTATGCATGTGTATATGTATATATGTGTTTGCATGTGTGTGTGTGTGTGTGTGTGTGTGTGTGTGTGTTACTAGGACAACCTCTGCTGTCATTATGTCAGGCCCGCAAGTTCCTGTCTTTCTGTCTGAGGCACCCCCTCTCCCAAGCTGCTTCCACAGTACTTCATCTCAGCAATGGAGTCCAACTAACTCAAGGACCTGCAGTCTTACGTGTTTTGTTTGGTAGGGTGACTGTATCCTACTGTGACAACCCTCACAGTTCACTCAGACTGACTGGCCAGAGAGGAGGAGAGGGGAAAGTCACACCCACAGGTCAGGTCTACACTGAATTAGTGAGCTCCTCCCTGGGGCAGTGAGCTCCTCCCTGGGGGCAGTGAGCTCCTCCCTGGGGGGCAGTGAGCTCCTCCCTGGGGGCAGTGAGCTCCTCCCTGGGGGCAGTGGGCTCCTCCCTGGGGGCAGTGGGCTCCTCCCTGGGGCAGTGAGCTCCTCCCTGGGGGCAGTGGGCTCCTCCCTGGGGCAGTTGGCTCCTCCCTGGGGCAGTTTCCTCCGGTAGGCTGTTTAGCTCTCACAGGGCTGTTGGTGGCACCGTGGGTAGAGCAGCCATTGTTAACTCAGATGGGGGAGCAGGACAGTCCAGATGAGGAGTCAGGGCTGTTGTGGGCCTTGAAATATGAGCACAGGTCTTCCAGAGGTGGAGGCCTCTGACTCCTGGGAAGGGCGGGGCTTACATCTGTTTTTGCTGTTGTTGTTTTTGAATGTCCTCTCAGAGATGCCTTCTGACAGCCTGGAGGTAAAGAGCTGCAGAGCTGCCCAGGGCCGGTTGTGTGTGTGAGCTTCTTGTGAACCTTGACACACGTCGGAACGTAAAGCAAGCATGCTGCCAGCCTGCAGGAATCTCCGGGAGGACAGCAGCTGCTTAGCGGAGAGGGCCGCGCTCCACACAGGGCGGTGCTCCACACAGGGGGGCACTCCACACAGGGGGGCGCTCCAGGTGGCTCTGCCTGTCTATCTCCTGGGTAGTGTTCTGTGGTTCAGGTCTGCACATAGCTTCCATTCAACAAGAGAGCTCTCCAGCTCCCTTTCAAGGACCATCGTGTGGACACGTGATGACTTTAGCCTGTCTGGGTGGTCCCCACCTCAGGATTCTTACTTCAATGTTAACCACCAGACCACATTACACAATGCACAGTAACATGCACACACACACACACAAATACATGCATGTGCAGGTGTGTGTGTGCGCGCGCGCGCGCGCGCACACACACACACACACACACACACACACACACACATTACAGAATGGCTCCACAGGGTTGAAGAGGCTTCAGCCAACTTTGAGGAGTTCAAACTGTCCCAGAAGGCAGCGGCAGAGCAGCTGAGGTGGTTAGACACAATGCCCACAACCTGGAGAGAGCCTCTAGAAGCATTCTGAGCCACAGAGGGGAGGCAAAAACCCTAAAGGTAAGATACAGGAACAGGGGCTGGAGAGACGGCACAGTGGTTAAGAGCACTGACTGCTCTTCCAGAGGTCCTGAGTACAAATCCCAGCAACCACGTGGTGGCTCACAACCATCTGTAATGGGATCGGATGCTCTTTTCTGGTGTGTCTCAAGAGAGCAATGTGGTGTACTCATGTGCATAAAATAAATAAACAAATAAAAAACGTTCTTTAAAAAATTAAAAAAGAAAGGGACAGGGAGAGGCAGATCAATGGGTGGATGGACAGGTAACAATTGGGATGGGTCACATCAGCAGTGGGGACTAAAGGAGTTGAAGCCTCAGGGACAGTTGGGCTTTCTCCTGTCAGTCCCTTTACACACAGGGGATGATTGAATGGCAGGTGGGTGGGTGACTGCCAAGTGTCCTTTCCATGGAGCCAGCTGAGGGCGGAGCGCCCTTCCTGGTCTGGTGTATTTAACAGGCTCACAGACCAGGTTTTTCTGATGTGCTTTTAATAGGCCTATGTGTGCACGCATTCCCAGCACACTCTGAGAAGTCCACAGGGAACTTTTTACTTTTTTGTTTGTGGTGGGTTCGACTAAGAATGGCCCCCATGGGCTGATGAGCTTGAACATGCTTGTCCCACAGGGAGCGATGCTGTTCAGAGGCGTGGCCTTGCTGGAGTGGGTGTGGCCTTGCTGGAGTGGGTGTGGCCTTGCTGGAGGAAGTGTGTCACTGTCGGGGGCGGGCTTTGAGGTCTCCCATGCTCTAGCTATGTCCAGTGTGGCACACAGTCTCCTTTTGCTGCCTGAGAATCAGGATGTAGAACTCTCAGTTCCTCCAGCATCCTGTCCAGGATGATAACGGACTAATCCTCTGAAACTGTAAGCCAGCCCCGGTGAACTGTTTGCCTTTATAAGAGTTGCTGCGGCTATGGTGTCTCCTCACAGCCATGAAACCCTAACTAAGACCCGGGAGTGAGTGGTCAGTCTGTGACAGGTGTTGTTGGTGATGTGCACAACAAGATGCAGAGTCCTCCTGTCTTGGAGCTGGCACTCACTATGGGGCCAAATGCTGTTGGTGACGTGAAAGGGATCCTGGGAAAGGTCCAGCTTGTGCACCGCGACTGCACACTCTGACCTTGGGGATGGAAGGTAGGACACACATCTGTCTTGGCCTCCAGGCCTACAGCTGGAGGGGAGCATGGCTTAGCCCTGCAGTGGAGCTTGGAGAGAGAGAGAGAGAGAGAGAGAGAGAGAGAGAGAGAGAGAGCGCAGACAGGCCACAGCAGCCTGGATGAGGGCTGTGCATGTAATGAAGAGACCGAGCAGGACGGGGCAGATGGATGCATGTGCCCCAGAGGACTCCTGCCATAAGTTTCCCTAGCATGGACAAGCCAACCAACAGGGGAGTGAGGTTGATGATGAAGAGGTAGTTGGGGGGGAGGGGAGGATGGAGGGTGTGTGTGTGTGGGAAGCCATAGCAACCCGAAAAGCAATGGAGGGGAGGCAGATGCTGGGCCTAAAGGGAGCTTATGGGAGAAAGCAAATCTAGCTCTGCTTATGTTGAAAGCCTGCGGGCTATTTGTAGTCCGATCCCAAGAGGTAGCTAGCCTTCTGGAGTATGGAAAGATTTGAGAGCCCGTGCTGGCTCCTTGGGCTCTGACTCCTCCTAGGTTGGCGTGGGCTGCCTGCTTTCCCCTGTGAGGGACCGAGCCTGCTCCCTGAGGAGCCAGGTTCTTAGCAGCTGTACCCCAGGGGTCCTTCCAGGGAACGTCCAGCAGGTACCAGACCTTTGACATCAGACACACACACAGGGTCACCAGCCCTGAGGGTCTGCTCCTTGTCCTTGCCAAGTGGCTTCTGGGATAGAGGCTGGCCTGGCAGGGTGGGCAGGGGTTGCCTGTGATTGGGACCCTCTATCACAGGTGTGTGACTGGTGGCCCAGGACAAGCTCGGGAAGGTAGATAGCCCAGAATGCACTGCTTCCTGACCTCCCATCAGTTTCTGATGCTGGTTCCATTAGAATTCAGAGAGGAAGACTGAGGCATGGCTGAAGTCAAAGTGTTTATTATTAAAGTTCTGAGGAGGCTTCCGGCTAGAGGGTACCTGGCAGTTTCCCACCAAGAAGCCCACTGACACCAGGGCTGTGGAGGAGGGTTCCCAGGCTTATGACCAGGACCTCTACCAGGCTGGGTAATGGCAGAGAGCAAGACAGGATACTCTGATGTTTGATGGGAAACACTCAAGCTAAGGCAGGGCTGGCACCCGAGGCAGCTCAGGAACTAGGGGAGAGGTGAGGGAGCCCCAGGGGTAGATCCGTCAGCAGCTGGACTTCGGGCCACAGCAGGCCTGGCTAGAGCAGGCAGGGCGGCACAGCAGGGACACACAGGAGGCTGGGCGGCAGCAGCTGGGCTGGCAGGAGGAGGCACAGCAGGAGGAGGTGGGCACACAGCAGGCAGGTCTGCACACAGGGCGGCACAGCAGGGACATGCTGGAGCAGGGCTTGCAGCACACAGGAGCACAGCAGGAGGGCTGGCAGCAGGAGGAGGAGGAGCCAGAGCAGATGGGGGTGCAGCACACAGGCTTGCAGCAGACAGGCACACAGCAGGAGGGCTGGCAGCAGGAGGACTGGCAGCTAGACTGCTGGCAGCATGACCCAGAGCAGATGGGTGTGCAGCAGACAGGTTTGCAGCAGACAGGCACACAGCAGGAGGGCTGGCAGCTAGACTGCTGGCAGCATGACCCAGAGCAGATAGGTGTGCAGCAGACAGGCTTGCAGCAAAGGGTCACAGAGCAGGGCTGCTGGCAGGGGGAGCAGGTGCAGCAAGCTGGCTGGCAGCTAGACTGCTGGCAGCATGAGGGTGTGCAGCAGGAGGATGGGCAGCAGGGGCTGGACACACAGCTCACTGGGGTGCAGACGAGGGTCAGGCAGGGGCCTGGGGCACAGCAGCTGGGGGCACAGCAGCTAGACTGGCAGCAGCTGGGTTGGCAGCAGCTGGGGGCACAGCAGCTAGACTGGCAGCAGCTGGGGGCACAGCAGGGCTCACAGCAGCTCTCCGGGCAGTCCTCTACCTGCCAGGAGGACTCAGTGCAGGCTTCAGAGCAGACAGACCTGTTGGAGGCGGCCATGGCTGATTGGAGGGCAGAAGGTAAGATGAGAAGGAGAGAGGGAGGGAGCAGGGGAGTGAGGGAGCGAGGTCCCTGGCGCCACTTATATATCTCTCAAGGTTGTGTATGTTTGTGGTGTCCCAGCTACAGTTCCTTGTTGGTGTTGATGTAGTTCTAAGGCACCTGTCAATCAAGTGGGCGTGGCCCATAGCTCCGCCCACCCATAGAACTCTGCGCAGCTAGAGCTGATTGGTCTGACAGGGCTGCGAGGGGCATAGCAGGGGTGTGTCATTTCCTATCCAGGAAGGGTCAGCCTTCTCTTGAGGCCCCTTGTTCTGGCTCCCGGCTTCAGTCCTTAATTGAGTCATCAGCATATTTTAACCTTATTTTGTGTCCTCTTTATTTGACGGGTCGGAGAGCTGTGTTTGTTTTCTGCATCAACAATGCCTCTAATAATAGTACTCGCTTTGGTCTAGGAATTGTTCTAAGTGAATCTATAAGCACTAAGTCAACTAACCCCCCCCCTTCCCGCCCCGTGACCTTGGAAGGGAGATGATGTCATTATTCCCACATGGGGAAACTGAGGCACAAACAAAAGCTTACAGCCAGGCAGCTCATGTCCTGTGTTCCTGTCATTCTGTTCTTAAGGTAAAACAGACTAGTAGAAAGGCAGTCCAACATAAGTCCCCTCCAGAGGAGTGGAAGTAAGCCAGGACACCCATCACTCAAAGAGAGAAGACCTTTAGTCCTACCCATAGTATTCTGGGCGTCTAGAGGGGGAAAGTCTGATGGGACTCCTTAGGGCGGGACAAGGGAGCTGTCACTTGGTCTCCTGAGCTCTAGGAGGCTGGACTGTGTAGCAGATACAGCAGGCAGGGGCTCCAGGAATTTGCTCGGAAGAAATGGCCTCTTCTACCTACAGCAAGAGGACCCAGGTTGACAGACGAGCAGAACGGGAGAGGAAGTGGCTGCAGAAATGTTGGAGTTTGGCTGTGTTCTCAGACGCAGGAGGCTTCCTTCTGGAAGCTGAGCTGTATTTGCGAGGTCTTAGAGCCTTCTGCTTGTGACCCCCGGGGGCCCTGGATGATCAAGCTAGGATCTGCCCGAGAACTTGGAGAAGACCCAGTGTTGTGGCTCGAACATGCAAGGTTTCTCACTAGCTCCTGGTCTGAACTCTTCGTCCTTATCTGGGGGGTGCTGTAGTTTGGAAGGTTGTGAACATTTTGAACATGAAACAGACTTAAGACTGTAAGGGAGGAGCTTGAGGGTTCTAGGCTGGCTCTGATTGCAGCTGAATTCTGCTTCCTGAGGTGCAGTGATAGAGCAAACTGTGCCATAATCCCCACCCCTATCTCAGATGGACCCCGGGCACTGAACCTTCTCAGTACCTTCCCAGTCAATAGACATGCACTTTCTTTTCAACTGGTCAGTGTCTTCTGTCCTTTGGGCTTTCCAATAATGCCCCCTGCATCTCTCCCGTGCAGTCTCTCTCTGTCTTTCTGCCCCACTCTCTGTCCTTCCTTCCCCCTCTCTCTGCCTACACTCCTGAGGATCCAACACAGTGCTTTGTGCGTGTTAGTCCCTGGCTCTTCCGCTGGCCTTGCTCCCCAGCCCTTAATAATTAATGTCCTTTGACTCACAAAAGCTTCTTTTTTTTAATTGATAAGCTCCTGTTTACTGATTTATGCTTTCTATATAGCATTCTGGAGCCCATGGCAAAACCCCAGGTTGTACAGATTTCTCTTAACATTTGCTAAGATGTGTATGTCGAAGCTAAGATATGAATGTATTTTTAGTTAGTTTTTGATTCAGGGTAAGGTGAGAATGTAACCTCAGTCTTTTGTTGAGGGCACAGTTCTTCCCATTGAATGGCCTTGGGCATTGATACATTGATGCATTGACACATGGATGCATCAATACATTGATGCATTGATACATTGATGCATTGATACACTGATACACTGCCCAGCACCTGTTCACTCCTGGATTCTTGCTGTTGGCCTCTTCAACAGTATGGGACATGACAGCACCCCACTTTTCATGCTAGGGCCCCTCCTCAGTGTTGAAGGTGGGAAGTTCAACCTTCCCAACCCTACTCTTCTTTCTCAAGATGGATTTGGCCACCCTGGACCCTCTCAGGCCATATGAATTTGATGAGCAGCTCTTCTTTTGCTGAAAACAAGGCTGCTGGAGGGTTGAGAAGGGAAATCCTGGCTCTGTGGCTTGCTGTGGGTCTTAAGATCATCTTGATAGTGCTGTCTGAATCCAGGAACCAGAGACATCTTCCTACTGATGCAGGTCTTAGCTTTCTTCAGTGGTGTTACAGATTCCAGTGGGCAAGGCTTGCCCCATTGGTTACATTTATTTATTCTTTTGGATGCCTTTGTAAATACATTGTTTCCTTCCTTCCTTCCTTCCTTCCTTCCTTCCTCCCTTCCTTCCTTCCCTCCCTCCCTCCTTCCTTCCTTTCTCTTTCATTCCTTCCTTCCCTTTCTTTTCTCCCTTCTCCCCTCTCTTCTCTTCCCCTCCCCTTCCTTTTCTTCCCCTCCTCTTCCTTCTCTTCTCCCCTTCCTTCCCTTCCCTCCCTGACTCCCTCCTTTCCTCTTTCTTTCTTTCCTCCCTCCTTCCCTCTCTTCCTCTCTCCTTTCATTTTTCTTTTCTTTGTTTTTGTTTTGAGACAAGGGTCTCACTATATAGCTCTGGTTGTCCTGGAACTCATTCTGTAGACTGGGCTGGGTTTGACCTCAGAGATCTGCCTACCTCTGCCTCCTGAGTGCTAGGATTAAAGGCATATTCCATCATGGGCATCTTAAGAAATTTTCTTTAAAAAAAAAAAAAAGATGAAAAACACAACATAAGCCGGGCAGTGGTGGTGCACGCCTGTAATCCCAGCACTTGGGAGGCAGAGGCAGGTGGATTTCTGAGTTTGAGGCCAGCCTGGTCTACAGAGTGAGTTCTAGGACAGCCAGGACTACGCAGAGAAACCCTGTCTCAAAAAAACAAAAAACAAAAAACAAAAAAAAAAAAAACAAAACAAAACAAAAAAAAACACAAAAAACAAACAAAAGATGAAGTCATTTTCTTAATTTTCTTTCTTGTTGATTCCTCACAATCATGGTGCCCTTCTGGACCGTTGGCTCCCTCAGCCATCTGCAGTTCTTTGGACGGGCTAAGAAGACATTGTGACCAAAAACAACTTGGGAAAGGCAGATTGTATTTCATCCCACACTTCTAGGGTCGCACTCCATCACTGAGGGAAGTCAGGACAGGAACTCCAGGCAGGGACTGAAGTACAGGCCACCTAGGAATGCTGTTTTCTGGCCTGCTCTCAGGGCTTGCTCAGTCTGCTTTCTTATATAACTCAGGACCACCAGCCCAGAGATGGCACCACCCACAGTGGGCTGGGCCTTCTCACACCAATTATCAATTGAGAGGATGTATCACAGGCTAATCTGGTGGAAGCATTTTCTCAGTTGAGAGTTTCTCTTCCCAAGTAATTTTAGCTTATGTCAAGTTGACATAAAACTAGCCAGCACAATTTTACACTTAAAAAATATTTATTTTTACTCTTATTTACGTGTCTCTGTCTGAGTGTGGGTACATATGAGTGCAGTGCACACAGAGGCCAAAAGGGTGTGTTGGATCCCCTGGAACTGGAGTTACAGGGGATATAGGCTGCTCAGTATGGGTGCTGGGAACCAAACGCTGGTCAGAGCAACAAGCGCTCTTAACCACGGAACCATCTTTCCAGCCCCCAATTTAATGTGTGTGTGCGTGGTATGGTGCATTGTGTGTGTGTATATATAGTGGATGATATGTGTGTGTGTGTGTGTGTGTGTGTGTGTGTGGTTAGTATGGTGTGTGGTATGTGTACATGTGTGTGTATGCATGTGCTGTGTATGTGTTTGTGTGTGGTATGTGTGTATGGTATACGTGTGCCTGTGTGGTGTGTGTGTGTATGATATGTGGTGTGTGTTCATGTGATTATAGTGTGTGGTGTGTGTGTGTGTATGGTGTGTGGTGTGTGTGTGTGTATGGTGTGTGGTGTGTGTGCATGTGGTTTTTGGTATGTATGCACATGTGGTATATAGTTGTATGTATGTAGTGTGTGTGTGTGGTGTGTGGTGTGTGTATATGGTGTGTGTGCATGTGGTATGTAGTTGTATGCATGTAGTGTGTGTGTGTGTGTGTGTGTGTGTGTGTGTGGTGTGTGGTATGTGTGTGTATGGTGTGTGTGTGCATGTGGCTTGTGGTGTGTATGCACCTGTGGTGTGTAGTTGTGTGTATGTGGTGTGTATGGTGTGTGTGTGTGTGTGTGTGTGTGTGTGTGTATGTGCATGTGGTATGTGTGCATGTGGCTTGTGGTGTGTATGCACCTGTGGTGTGTAGTTGTGTGTATGTGGTGTGTATGTGTGTGTGGTGTATGGTGTGTGTGTGTGTGTGTGTGTGTGTGTGGTATGTGTGTGCATATAGTATGTATGTGCATGTGGTGTGTGTATATGGTGTGTGGTGTGTGTGCATGTGGCTTGTAGCGTGTATGCACATGTGGTGTGCGTATGTGGTGTGTGGTGTGTATGTGTGGTGTGTGTGTGTGTGTGTGTGTGTGTGTGTGTGTAGGTGAGAGGACAACTTATCACAATCTCTCTACCATGTCAATTCTGACTAAACTCAGGCCATCAGGGCTGGATACATGTGCCTATACTTACTTAGCCATCGTACCAGCACTTTCATCCCCCCTCTCTCTCTCTCTCTCTCCTCATTTCTGATGGAATGATTTCTGTGGGTGTTTCAGGTCCACTGATGTTTCTTCATTTCTTGCACCTGCTCTCAGGTTTGTCCAGTGTGTATTTAAATTTCAGCTATTGTATGTTTCAGTTTTAGTAGTCCCTTTTGTTGGATTAATTGCATTTCTCTCCTGGGAAGTTCTACCTATTCACTCATGAAGATAATATTTTTCTTTGATCTTTGGACAAACAATAACTGCTTGTGGTCATTGACTGCCCATCTCTGTAATATTATCCCAGATTCTTTTTTTCTGATTGCTTTTACTTATGAAGGTGATTTACAGGACAAAAATCTTTTGTGCCTGGTTATTTTGATCATATGCTTGAACTTATGAAAATACACTTGAAGATTTTGGGTTCTATTATTTTCTTGTATCTATGGGGTTTTGTTCAGGCAGATGGTCAACTGTTAACCAGTTGTTAACTGTTATTTTGAGCTTCTGTAGGTTTGGATTTACACTCTGTTGTACAAATGTGGAAAACCCATACAACCTCCACTCAGGATCCCACCATGCTCCTGGAATCCTCACGGGGGTTGAACTAGATATGGCTGAGGGTGTCTGTAATGAATCTCCCTGTAGACTCAAATACAGTGGCCTTGGGTCCCTATTGGATTCTGGGGAAGTCTATTCAGTCCTGTGGTGGTTTCTCTTTTGTGGTATGTCCCTGACCAGTCTTCTGGCTGGACTATAGGTTTACAGGGAGATAGGTACCTGCTCCTTACCATCTTCTGCCAAGCTTTCTCTGGGGCACAGACCACCCATATTCTGGATGCTCTCCCTGCCCACCCACCCTGGATCTCCTCTCAGCCACTGACCACACTTTATTGGGAAGTTTGGTTGGAAGAGAGCTGGGCACCGGTGTGCCTCTGTCTAGCCCTGTCTGAGTGTGGACATCTCCTGTCTATCAGCCATGTAATTAAGAGAGGGCACCTTAACCATTATCTTTTCCATCAGGGTTTCAGGTTTGCTACACTCTACACCTTCAGTTCTCCGTTCCCAAGGGTCCTGGTTTATGAAGCAGTGTTTGTGGTTTGAGTGAGTTTCTGAGAATCCCTCTTCTCAGCTTCAGTGGGAGCTCCTAATAGGGATCTGACATTGTGATAGACATCTGGTCTACCTCCTTATTAGAACTAAGAGCTTGGAGGAATTGTCCAGTGTATGCCGTGGCTAGAAGTTAGTGAATCTGCTCTCCTGCCTATAGCAGGCTATCCCAGAATCCTTGCTGCATAGGGTCAGGTAGTCTGCTGGAATGATCTGGCCTTGCAAACCACTTTCTGCTTCTTTCCAGTTCGATGTCTTCTCTACTTCTGAAGGAGGAAGGAGAGGGGCAAGCAGAGGCAGCAATGATGTTCAGGCACTGCTCACAGTTGAACAGATTATTAGGATGCTAGGAACATAGCTAAGGAGCATGTTGACAATCCTCACCTGCATCTTCCAGCATAGCATCTTCTTGTTGCAAAGCTTCATTCCTGTCCATGATGGAGTTGAAGTGGAAATAAAGAGACATGGGACCTTTCCTGAGAGTGACTTTAGATGCTTATGGATGTTCTCTCTGTGTTTTGCAGTGGAGTCTGGGAGGACAGAGGGAGGTGAGAATACAGCAATGCCTCTGTTCCATGTGGTACTGTAGCTGTAGTAGGGTGGATTTAGACTGGAGAGGGGTATGGATGGGTGGGCGAGGCAGGGAAAAGTCAACCTCACTTGAATGTCTGTGTCTCCTCATCTTACTCAGAGAGGTATCCAAAGACCCAGGGCCGACTTAGACAACTCTTCCTCAACTCCAAGTTAACTTGGTGGACACCTATAGGTGCTGTTGTCATGCTGCTTTTCATGATGGTACATGTGGCTCACTGCTGAACATGCCAAAAAGAGGACTGTACCTGTAGCCTTGGCCTCAGCACAAGTTCCAGCTGTGGTCTCTATGAATCTGTACTAGCTTCATCTGCTTTTCCAGGATGTGGCTGGTCCAACCTGTCTTTCCTTAGGACCCCGATGAATAAGGGCATGCACTATGTTTAACCTCCTTTGTGTTGCAGAGCCTTCTACACCACAGGAAAGGAATATCTGTGGTTGTGGGAGGACTGTCACCCTACAGGGAGGATATCTGGATTCTTGGATTTCTGGGAACTCATGTAAAGAAATCTGGAATTCATGGGACATGGAATCCAGGTAGCACCAGGAGAAGATGGCTTGGGAGCCTAGATGCAGCAGCATCTAGAGAGCTGCATTAGTCATGGAGTTGGGTAAACCAAACAAGAGCATGAACAATAGCAACGCTAGCCTGGAGGACAGAGAAAACAAACAAGGAAGACCAGATGCATTCTGGGTATTTGGAACACTGAGCTGGGTATAAAAGTCACTTCAGGTAGGAGCTCCAGACATTCTCACCTTCCCCCAGACCAGCCAGCCTCCACCATGTGTCACACCAACTGTTCTTCAGGCTGCCAGCCATCCTGCTGTGTGTCCAGCCCTTGCCAGCCATCATGCTGTGTGTCCAGCCCCTGCCAGTCAGCATGCTGTAGGCCTGCTATATGCATTCCTGTGAGGTACCAGGTGGCTTGCTGTGTGCCTGTGAGCTGCAGGCCCGCTGTGTGTGTAGCCCCCTCCTGCCAGTCCTCTGTGTGTGTGCCTGTGAGCTGCCGACCCGTCTGTGTGACCTCCTCCTGCCAGTCATCTGGGTGCTGCCAGCCCTCCTGCCCCACCCTAGTCTGCAGACCTGTCACCTGCAGTACCCCCTCCTGTTGCTGACCAGTGTCTCCAAGCCAGCTGCTGCCAGCTCAAACAGGGCACGTCCATCCCCTCCCTCTGTGGCGGCGGTTCTGCACTTGAAACAGATCGGAAGCACACCTAGCTCCACCCTGGAACTTGGGAGCGAACACAGCCAAACTATACAGATACCTCTTCCCCTGCCCTTCTCTAAGGTCCTTCTCTTACTCCCTAAATAAAGTGGCTTCTCTATTCAGCTGTGCATGTTTGTCCTGGTTCCTGTCTGTCTTTCCTGGTGGCTTTGGCATCAGGAAGCATAGAAGATTAGTGGTTTCTATGATGCAGACTCACCATGGTTCCTAAGGAGGTGGCATGCAGGGAGGAGGGCGTGGCTTGATGAGTGGGTGTGTTTATACCCCTGACATCTGTGTGGCCTCTGGGATGGACTTGCTGTATCTGCTCCTGCTTGCCTTTCCCTGTAGGGGGTGCTCATGCATAGCCAGTCCTAGAGTGTTTTATAAAAGGTTTTCTTTTTCCTCTGTGGATGCCCTGTGGTCCCAAGACACGGTGACTTTCTTTCTACTGGGCAGCTTTGAAACATTTCAATTCCAGTCATACAAACTGATCAGCCCTCAATCACCTTCTCAGTACCAGGGAAACGTATGCCTATCTTCTTATTGTTGATCAATTACAATAAGACATTCACACATCTAATCATT
Organism: Apodemus agrarius; assembly: GCA_964023405.1. Lineage (NCBI taxonomy): Eukaryota > Metazoa > Chordata > Mammalia > Rodentia > Muridae > Apodemus > Apodemus agrarius. Next base: position 10,993,611 of record OZ030025.1, on the reverse strand, counting down.
TGCCTGTAAAGCAGCTAGAACACACATGTCTCACCAGTTTCTTGGGGCGGCCCCTGTCGTAGCCATGTGTGCATTGTTCTGAATCTTTTCACAGCGTGGAATGGGAAACACTTATGTTTTTATTTCAGATCATCTTAATGATCAGTTTAGTTTCTTTGTCCCTTTTGCTGGGACAAACTCTCCAGTGAGTGGAACCTGAAGGAAGGGCCTATTTGGGCTCCCAGTTTGAGGGTATAGCCCTTCAGGATGGGACGGTCATGGTGGAAAGAGAGTGAGGTGGTAGCTCACATTGTATCTACAGTCAGGAAGTAAAACGAGCATTGAGTGCTGGTACTCAGTCGGCCTTCTTTTTAGTCCATCTTGAATCATGGCCCATCAAACAGTGCTTGGGCCAACTATGTTTAGGGTGGGTTTTTTTTCTCCTCAGTTAAACCACTCTGGAAATACAGTCATTAGTATGCCCAGAAGCACATTTCCATGGTGGTCTGAAATCCCGTTAACAGTAGAGATGGACCTTCAAGGCTGTGTCTAGCTTTGGGGACAGTTTTCCTATGGGAAGTGTTGGTGACAGTCCGTCTCCATTAGCTGGCTGAATCCTCCATCTCTGCAGTCAGTTGTGACTGCTCCCTGAGAGGTTCCTGTGACAGACAGACATGGATGTCTCATCCTCTGCTGCGCCTCATGACATCATCCTGGACCTGTTCCTCTAGAGTTCTCACTCTTGGCTGCCTTGAGCTACTCTCCGCAGGCTAGCCATGAGACATGAGTTGTAAGAGTTGTTTAATTCCTCCGTGGCGAGGGTTGTCAGGATTCCCCTGTGCTGTTTGAATAAAACTGATGAACCGCCCTGAACATGCAGCATATACCATACACCTATGGTATATTTACACTCTGGTTACACGCACGCGCGCGCGCACACACACACACACACACACACACACACACTCTTGGCTTTTTTTTTTCTGAGACAGGGTTTCTCTGTGTAGTCCTGGCTGTCCTGGAACTCACTCTGTAGACCAGGTTGGCCTCGAACTCAGAAATCCGCCTGCCTCTGCCTCCCAAGTGCTGGGATTACAGGCGTGCGCCACCACGCCCGGCCACGCCCTGCTGATACTCTTGTTCTCATACCATCGTGCACATAAAAGGACATAAAAGGACACACGTGGAAAAAGCTCACATACACATGTGTGTGCACTTACTCATACCCATATATTCAGGTGCTCATACTTACACATTCCCATATTCGTGTGTTTTAGCATGCTCATATGCACACACAGATATACATACACATTCACACTCATTCACATGCATGCATGCTTCTCAGACACACAGCCACGCTTACTTCTGCATCACTCAATGATGAAACACTTAAAGGGACAGGATTTATCTTGGCTCATGTTCTCATTCTGAAACCTCTGATGGATAAGGTCCGGTCAATTTACTATTGTCCCAGGATGGAGTGGTTAGCTTCTCTCCAATAGCATTGATCTCTTTGACAACTATATCCTCTACAGCCATTGCTTTCTGATTGCCTCCCTTTCTGGCCAGGCTACATGGCTTTCCAACTGTTCAGCTCTGATTTTAGTTCTCTTCTACCTGGTTATATTAGCCACCACTATAAACTCAGCCCTCGCATAGCATTTCTGGACACAGAGGAAATTCCCTTGTAGAATATCACACGGATGGCCTCTGGTCCGGTGCCCAACGGCATCATGAAACTTTTTCTTTTAAGATTTATTTATTTATTTTGTGAGTGCGCTGTATCTGTCTTCAGACACACCAGAAGAGGGCGTCAGATCCCATTACAGCTGTTTGTGAGCCACCATGTGGTTCCTGGGAATTGAACTCAGGACCTCTGGAAGAGTAGTCAGTCCTCTTAACTGCTGAGCCATCTCTCCAGCCCCCACAGCATCATAAAACTTGATGAGCACATGCTTTGTGGAATTTCTGTTGGCATTCTAGTCTTCTGAGTGCTCACCTGAGTGTCTTATTAGCTCTTTGTATAGCTTTTGAAGAGTCATAAAGCCTATATGTGAAAACTCTTACACAATGTATCCAAACCAGCCAAAGGCCTAAGGAAACACATAGTCAGGCTTAGTCACAACAATGTCCCGACATCTCTAACTAATTTTCTGTATTAGTTATTTTTGCATGGCTATGCTGAATTACCCAGTAAAGCAGCTTAAAGGGATGAAGGAGGGTTTTAGCTTTTGGATTCAGAGACTTCAGTTCACTTTGGGTTAGCAGAGCAGTCACAATGGGCAGCAAAAGAGAGATAACACTTGTAACTGATTAGTTTTCCTCTTTTCTCTGATAATCCTGGCCCACTGGAGGGAGCCACTCCATTCAAAGAGAGTCTAGACTCACCCTGGAAACATTCGCAGACCTGTTAGAGATGTGCCTCCATCTCTTGGTGATTCTAAATCTGTTCAAGTTGAGAGTGAAGATGAATCTTCTTATGGTCCTTCCATAGCTCCAGTCTCAGGTCTTCCCTAGCCTCCATCTGGTTGCTAGGATCTCACTGAGGGGACAGGACAGACCCTAGGAGGAGGGTTTGGAACAAGAGATCACAGAAATAGGACGAGAGTCTCAATATTTTGATCATTCAGGGGAAGGTCTGATTTTCTTCAAAGCAGAGAGGACAGACAAGGAGAACAGAAAATGGGAGTTTGGGTGAAGCTTCAATACCACCTTGAGGGGTCTGGGGAGAGGAGACCCTTCCTAGATGAGGATAATCATGATAGAGTGTTGACCAGAATGACAGGTCTCATCCAGGCAGGGCCAGTGTTTGAGAGTCTGCAGAGGAAAGATCAACAGCAAGCAGAAGGGCCACGACTAAGGGGCCAGTGGGGCATGGCAGAAGGGCTGAAAGCATCTGGGGACTGGTGGCTTTCAGGGTCACCACAGGCCAGCTGGCAGGGGCAGACACAGGGACAGGCAGAGATGGAGCAACACAGAGGCATAGGACAAGCAGGTGGCCCAAGGAGAGCAGTTCATGTGGCAAGGTAGCAGGGACTGGGGAAGGCTTGGGTAGAGAAGAGAACAGGCCTTTAGTGGTATATGGTTACATATCATAGTCATAGATTCACATGTATGGTTATACAGACATTTACACTCACAAACACATGCACAAACTTTGAACTTCATGTTCACATTTACATGCACACATGCACACACACACACACACACACACACACACACACACATACTGAAAGAGAGGTATCCTCCATACCCTTGCTTCTGTCTGTTATCTCACTCCATCTGTGGTTCATGAGAAGACACTCCCTGTGTTCAGCCTCCCATATTCGGCAAATGCTTTCCTAATCCTATGAGAAGTGAGATCTTTGTGGGTGTGTAAGGACTGTTATCCTGCAGGGAGAACTTCTAGACTCCTGAAACATTGCGATCTCATGTGCAGAAACAGGAAATGATGGAACTTGGTAAAATGATAAGATGGCCCTAGGGGAGATGAGAGCCCAGACTCAGCAGCAGCTGAAGCAGGTATAATTAGCTGTGAGGCTGAGGGCAAACAAAAACCAGGAACACAGACAACAGCAAAGCTAACCTAGGAGGTTAGAGGAAGCAAACAAGGAAGGCCAGATGCATTCTGGGTAGTTGGAACACTGAGCTGGGTATAAAAGCCACCCTGAAAAGAAGCTTCAGACATCCTCACCCTCCTCCAGACCAACCAGCCTCCACCATGTGTCACACCAGCTGCTCTTCAGGCTGCCAGCCATCTTGCTATGTGTCCAGTTCCTGCCAGCCATCCTGCTGTGTGTCCAGTCCCTGCCAGCCATCCTGCAGTGTGTCCAGTCCCTGCCAGCCATCCTGCTGTGTGTCCAGTCCCTGCCAGCCATCCTGCTGTGTGTCCAGTCCCTGCCAGCCATCCTGCTGTGTGTCCAGTCCCTGCCAGTCAGCATGCTGCAGACCTGCTATATGCATTCCTGTGAGATACCAGGTGGCTTACTATGTGCCCGTGAGCTGTAGGCCCACTGCGTGTGTGGCCCCGTCCTGCCAGTCCTCTGCTTGTGTGCCTGTGAGCTGCCGACCAGTCTGTGTGACCTCCTCCTGCCAGTCATCTGGATGTTGCCAACCTTCCTGTCCAACTGTGGTCTACAGACCTGTCACCTGCAACCCCTCCTGCTGCTGACCAGTGTCTCTAAACAGGGGTTGCCATCATAGACAGGACACATCTATTCTCATCCATCTCTGTCTTCTCTGGCTGTGGCAAGAGGCAAGTGGACAAGCGTGCCCAGCCCACTGTGGAACTGGGAAGAGAACGCAGAAGAATGACCCAGCTTTCCCTGCTCTACCCTTCTTTAAGGGTGTCCTGCCTCCAGCATCCTCTACTCCCTTTACCAAATAAAGTGGCTTCTCTAGTCAGCTCTGAACATCTGTCCTGGTTCCTATTTGTCTTCTTAGTTGCATTAGTGTCTGAAAGCATGTAATATCAGTGCTATCTACAATCCAGTTTCTCTGTGCTTCTTCATTAGCTGGAATGCATGACAGAGGACATGGCCTGATAAGGTAGATATATGTGGTCATGTCTCTGTCTTGTCTGTCTGTCCTCAAGCCTATCGCCCCAACAATGGCCCCACTGTCTCTTGTGAGCCTCCATCCTGCCTCTCCAGCTCTCTTCCCAGTGGTCCTGCAGCAGGGGATGCATAGATAGGTGTTAGTTGGCTAGATTGTCCAGGGCTGTATTTCTCTCTTCTCTTGGGATGTTCTAAGCCATGTATCCTGGTGACTTTCTTCCCACCCAGCAGCTTTCACAAGCTGGATCTTGCTCTTGAATGATGATCAGTTCTAATAATCACTTCATGTCACTTCTGATATGGACACTGAACACGTCACCCAAGTTTGACCCATGATTTGACGTAGCTGCTTCTAGAGTCATGCGTGCCCTGTTCGGTGTTTTCAGTGAATCAAATTAGCTGTGTCCTATGCCTTGGACTGGCACATTTACATTGTTCAAAGTCATGGTGCCAATGTACTGGGGTTTACACTTTTCCTTTGGTAGTGTTGGTTACAGTCCCCTGTCTCTCTCCAGTCTCCTACAGCCTGTTGAGCCCATTTCTCCTAGAACAGCAGGTGTGCAGTTCCCACGCTCTGTTGAAGCCCTAATGCTGTCCCATACCGGTCCCTCTGTGGAATGCTCACTGCTGCCACCTTGCTGATGCATGAGTTGTAAGACTCATTTTATAACTCAGATGCCCAGGTCGTCAAAGATACACTGTGTTGCTTAAATGAGATATCTGTATGAAACTAAATCAGAGATAGAAACAGTCATCATGGGCTAATAGTCTTGAACATACACACCCTGTCTCATGTGCACACGTGGGTCAGTACACACAGAAACATACACACATACACTCTTATACCCACTCATGCACTCAGAATCACACAGTGAAATGCACCTCATACAGAGAAGCCTGCTTGTGTTTATGTATTCAGGCATCCACAATCTTTCACATTTCTTTTCCTTCTTCATGCTAAACACACACACACACACACACACACACACACACGCACGCACGCACGCACGCACGCACGCACATACGCACGCACATGCACAAGCACACTCCCTCATACATATTCACATTGTATAGAACATCTATGTATATCCTCATACTCTTATGTGATCTATACTCACACCTGCATGAATTCTGGTGTCTCATTGGAAGGTAAAACTAGATCCAGAGCCTGAGAAATGGAGTCTCCAATAGCTAATAGTGTATGTCAACTTGACTATAATCTGTAAGTGACATCTCTGGGCATGCCTGTGAATGATTATATAGGTTAACAGAAGTGGGGAAACCCACCCTAAGTGTGGGTGGAACCACCCCATGGGCTGGAGTCCTGAAGGAGAATGCTGAGCAAGGCGTTTTTCCCTCTCTCTGCTTGATTGACAGTGCAATGTGACCAGCAGCCAGGACTTCCTCCCCATGATGTGCTTCATCTCCTAGAACCCTAAGATGAAATAAAGACTTCCTCCCTTAAATTGATTCCTGTTGGCCTTAAATTGATTTCTTGTCACAGCGACAAGAAAGTAACTATGAAAATACCTAGAGCCTTTTGCCGCCACTGATACTAGTGTGCTCTGCAAGCCTGTCTAGCCCTTTTGCATTTTTTTTCCCTAACCATTGTGACAAACATGGAAAAGGACATCTTGGCTCTTGTTCTCGTGCTGAGCCTTTGAAGGGTGGGGCCTGTCTGATTTCTTATAACTGCAGTGCCAAGTGTCTTCCCTTTAACAATCACTCTCTTCTCAGCCACAACATTCCTCCTACTCCTGTTCTGGTCAGGCTGCCCAATTTCCACCATCTGCTTTTCTTTTCTAAACCTTGATTCTCATTGTATACCTGTCTAAAAGCAGCCAGCAATAACCAGGTCCTAAGAGGCAGGTTCCAAACAGGAGAAAGGGGGAAATGGATGAGGACTGGATGTATTTATTCCTTTGGGCAGCAGTCTGGTTTTGTTCGATATCAGGAGAAAAGAATGACAAGAGGAATAGGAAAGAGGAGTTTGGTGTGCTCCTGCCCCACCAGAATGGAAGTTTGGGGACAATTGACTCCCCTCTCGGCTCTACCTGGTTGTGTTAGACAGTTCTCACCTAGGCTTATGGTGGTGACAGTTCTAGTATTTGAGGGACTAGAGAGCTCAGCGGCAGGTGGAGGTGTCATAGGGGAGGAGCCCAAGGAACTATGTGAGGCAGGAGGTATGGCAGCACCCAGAGCACTGAAAATTCAGAGCCCCAGCCAGCTTGCAAGAGGTAGCAATAGGGCACAAAGACCTCCAGGCAGTAGTGGTTCCCACAGTCTTGGCATGGGCAGTAGCCAGTTGGAGAGATGCAGAGAAACAGCCTGGGTTGCTGATCTTGTAGCACTTGGGGGTAGGACAGGAGTGGAGCCTGCGCAGAGGAAGGAACAGGTCTACAGGGAGCTTTTCTGGGTAGTGAGTGACATGGATATACAGTCCTGTATACACATGTACGGCTATATATGTTTACACTCGGATACTCACACATACACAAACTGTGAACCATGTGTGTATTTAAGTGTAGCCAGACTTTTGGGTACTTTATGGGTTCCCTTTATCTACCTCTCCACTGCACCCTTATTCTTTCTGACTCCCCACAGTTAGTTAGGAAAGAAAGACGGTTAGAAGAGAAAGGGGTTGTTGGTATCGTTAGACTACTTCCTGCTGATTAGGGGTATTGAATTCTTTGGTGCGATTTTGATCTTCATTATCAGGAGCTCTCCAACCAGTAACAGCAGCAGCCATAGCCACACTTGGGGCTGTCACATTAATATACCCTCTGAAGAGTCCCCAGAATTCCAAACGTCATACATTTGCAGAAACTCTCTGCAGCTGACAAAAGATCACTCCCATGCTAGAGCATGAGGCAAATCATAGTCAGCTGCTGTGGACCATCTGAAGCATCTCTGTGTTCCACACCTGAGATTAAAGCAGAAACATATGCCTATAACATTTCTGTGTTTGTAAAGAAATCAAAATTCTCACTACAATTAAGCATTTGTGCATGTTCACAGTTCCTCACATTCTTGCTTGCTCTTTCTCTCTCCTACACACACACACACACACACACACACACACACACACACACACCACCCCACACTGATTCACAGCTGTTCTCCATGCATGCTCTTCCTGTCTGCTGTCTGACCTCATCTCTGAGTCATGCTTTATCATGAGGAGCTCCCTGTGTTCAGTCTTCCACTTTCTGCAAACCCTCACCAACCCTAGAGAAGTCTGTTGCATGAGAACCATTGTGTCATAGGGAGGGACATCTGGTCTCCTGAATCTTTGTGGTATCACAAGAAGAGCTTGGGAAGGGCAACAGAGCAAGTCTGACTTGGGATGGTGCTGGGAAAGTCCAGGAGCAGAAGGATCTCAGAGAAGATATCATTAGCCTCGAAGCCAAGGGAAAACAAAAACAGAAACACAGACACAGCAAAGCCAGCCTGGGAGGTTAGAGGAAGCAAACAAGGAAGGCCAGATGCATCCTGGGTAGTTGGAACACTGAGCTGGGTATAAAAGCCACCCTGAAAAGAAGCTTCAGACATCCTCACCCTCCTCCAGACCAACCAGCCTCCACCATGTGCCACACCAGCTGCTCTTCAGGCTGCCAGCCATCCTGCTGTGTGTCCAGTCCCTGCCAGCCATCCTGCAGTGTGTCCAGTCCCTGCCAGTCAGCTTGCTGCAGACCTGCTATATGCATTCCTGTTAGATACCAAGTGGCCTACTGTGTGCCTGTGAGCTGCAGGCCTACTGTATGCATGGCTCCCTCCTGCCAGTCCTCTGTGTGTGTGCCTGTAAGCTGCCGGCCTGTCTGTGTGACCTCCTCCTGTCAGTCATCCGGATGCTGCCAGCCCTCCTGTCCCACCCTGGTCTGCAGGCCTGTGACCTGTAGCACCCCCTCTTGCTGCTGACCAGCATCTCCGCTGTGGCTGTGCCAGTGTAGATGGGACGCAGCTGTGCCCTCATAGCTCCTGTTCACTGGCTGCTGGTTCAGCATGAGGCAGTTCAGAAGCCCATGTGCCCACCCTGAGAACATGGAAGAGTTATCTGGATTCCCCTCTCCTTGCCCTCTGGAAGGGTGCCCTGGCTCTAGGGATGTCTTTTCACGTCTCATGCCAAATAAACCAGTTTCTCCAGCTCATCTCCACACGTCTGTCCTGTTCCATGTTTGTCTTTCTTAGCTGCTTCCATACCAGAAAAGGTCAAAGCTTCTTGTGATCTAGTGTCACAGTATTCCTCCAGGTGTGGGGCACAGAAGGAGGGTATGGCCCAATGAATCGTGTGTGGTCAGATCATCATGTGGCCCTGGAGCAGGTCCCTTCCACAGGCTCCTCCTCTCTCACGGTCCCTCCTTCCCTCCCCAATGCCTCTGCCCCAAGGGCTTCCTGGCTGGAGGATACTCATGGGCCTCAGCCCGCTCTTCCTGTCTGTGATGTTTATATTGTGGGTCATGGTGACTTTTCTCACCACAGGGTTGAATGCCGGAATCTGAGATTTGATTGCTACTCTTCGACCTTCTCATCACTGGTCCCCGGGTCCCTGTTCTGTCATGACTGATGATCCCTTATGTGTAATTAATGCACGATCAACACAAGCTGAGCCCATCATCTGTGAGACCAGTGCTCGGGGCAGCAGCTACTGCAGTTGTGTGCACAGAGCTCTGTGCCTTGAATGAACAATGGGCACATTTCTATGTCTCTCAGGTGTGAGCTTTCAAGGTCAAGTCCCTTTTGGGTTTTCTGCACAGTGCTGGTGACAATCCTTGCATTTCTAATTGGTTGCTTCATCTCTGGCATCTTACTGTGACACGTGATCATTCTCTATAGATGTTCCTGAGCTGGGCAGGCCTGAGAGGCTCTGGTTTTGCTTTGGTGTCAGGCCTTATCCTAGACCAGTCTCCCTGTAGAATTCTTGCTGCTGGCCACCTCATGCTCCAGGCTTTCCCTTGACATCCGTAAATGAGATGAAATAAGAGTTGTAAAGGATTTTATACCCCAATAGCCAAACCTGCCTGTGACTCACTGTATACTTAAAATGTGGCCTGTGGATGGATCTGAGCTAGAAAGAAACCAGTCAGCAATGAATGAACCGTCCCAAATAGGCACACTCTCAGCACACACAGGCTCACACACACATGTACACACACACAGACACACAGACATGTACACACACACTCAACCTGCACACACATGCATACACACACATGTATACATACACACTCACACAAGCACACACACACACATCCTTAAGAGCTCTGATCTCTCAAGCTGGAGGTGAAACTGGGTTCAGAGCCAGAGGTGAGGAGGGTTTCTATGTCACCACCCCTTTCAGCTGGAAGGCATGGAGCTCAGACTGCCTCTTTACCCCTTTGGTGTTAGTTGCTTTTTTGCACTGATAAAATCAAAACAAAACAACTTAAACGGTGGAGGAGCTACTTTGGCTCACGGGCTTAGAGGGCTCACTCCGTTGTGACTGAGGTCGGAGTGGAGAAGGTCACATCGTGGTGGTTAGGGATCAGTGAGACAGAAGCACGGGTCCTCTGCTGTCTTCTCTTCCCTGCTTTTATTTTAATCAGGCTTGCTTGAGCATGCGCAGGGCTTACTGACTTGGGAAACTTAACCTAAGTGGTTGTCTTCCTGAAGAAAATAACTCCACCTCCAGCAGCCAATAACAGCCAATGGCTCCCCAGTCGAGGGCGGGGCCTCTCACGCTCCTCTCCAACGGAGCTGGAATAGCTACTTTGGTCTTGTCCAGTAACCACTCAGCAGCCTGGAGGTTGTGGGTGTAGCAGCTGTGGGGTGTCCGGAAGCCTCTTCCCATCTTCCTGCTCTTACATTCCTTCCTCTCCATCTTCTCTCCCATGTTGTTCCCTGAGCTTTTGAGAAGAGAGAATATAGATGTCCCATCTGGGGCGGAGCAATCAACAGTCCCTTATTCTTAGCACGTTGACTATGACTTTGTCATAGGTCACTTGCCTGGCACTGCATAAAGAAGCTTCTCCGTGCAAGGCTGAGAACAGCATCCATCTGTGGACATAGACATAGCCATTTGGAAAGCACTCTCATAGCATTTCTCTTTATAAAAGCAACACTAGCAGGTTTCCTCGGTGTAAACACTTAGCTGTGAGTCCTTGTAACATCAGAACCAAGTTACATGGTGTACAGCATTGAATGCCAGAGTACACAACTCCGTGGCAGAAGGACAAACAGGGTACGGAAGGAGAAAAGCCACCAGAGCTCCACAGGGCTGACCTACGGCCCAATGCTGGACATCCACGGTAGGCAGTGTCCCGATGGAACCTCACATGGCCTTGGGCCGCCTCATCCACATGGCCTGGCTGGTTGGAGTCCCTACTGACTCTCTATTGAGATGACCCTCCCTTTTTATGCATATGATTGCTCTATCAGCACATATGCCTGCATCCCAGAAGAAGGCATCAGATGCCATTACAGATGGTTGTGACCACCATGTGGGTGCTGAGAATTGAATTCAGGACTTCCAGAAGAGAGGCCAGTGCTTTTAACTGCAGGGCTATCTCTCTAGCTTCTGGTTCATTCTCTCTCTCTCTCCCTCTCCCCAATCCCTCTTTTCCCTTCTCTCTCTCTCTCTCTCTCTCTCTCTCTCTCTCTCTCTCTCTCAGGTTTTTTTTAAAGACAGAGTTTCTTGTGTAGCCCTGGCTGTCCTAGAACTTATTTTGTAGACCAGGCTGACCTCAAACTCAAAGATCTGCCTGCCTCTGCCTCCCAAGTTCTGAGAATAAAGTGGCATGCACCACCACTGCCCTTCAAGATGACTCCCCCTGTTTCTGTGTGGCTTTTCTTGGCAGATGTCCCATGTACTTGATGCCTTTAGCGCTGTTGGGTCTCCATTGTAGCCTAGAGGTCATCTCACAACACCACACAGTCCCCTCTCAAGGACTCTTCACAGATATTTTAAACTTACTGTCCATTTCCTAGATTTCCAGGCTTTTCTTAAAAATGTACAGGCCTCCATGACCAGGGAACTCTTGCATTCAACCTACTTGCAAAACTAGCATCATATGTATAACATTGGGGTGTGATGCCAGGCTGGACATTAGCCAGTCCCTATAAATCATGGCTGCAGTGGCATATGAGGGATTAGCATATGAAAAACACTTCCACAATAATCTGTATCTGGATAGGGCATCCCCGAGGGTCCCTCTTCTCAGTGGAACATCTTCCAAGTGAGCTTTCAAAATTTCACCCTGGTACCCAGGACTGGAGAAAAGGTCAGTTGGTCATCACCTCAGTGAAACAGGTTAGGGTGTTTGTTTCTGTTTTTTCTTTTTCATCTAAATAGGCAAGTTTTTAAAAAACATTTATTTATTCATTTAATGTATGAGTATACTGCTGCTGTCTTCAGACACACCAGAAAAGGGCATCAGATCCCATTTCAGATGGTTGTGAGCCACCATGTGGTTGCTGGGAATTGAACTCAGGACCTCTGGAAGAGCAGTCAGTGCTCTTAACCGTCTCTCCAGTCCAGATAGGCAAGATTTATTGTGGGAGCTTGAAAGCCATGGCTATACCAGGATGGCAGGGCAGTGGGTGGAGAGTAACACTTCGCTGAGTCCATGGGAAGCTACCCAGAGCAGGAAAGGAACAGTGTACATATACAGGACATCTCCAGGCAGCTGAGCGCTTTCCTTTGGTCCCAGATGGTCATCTGAGTCAAGACCACCCAGAAAAAGAGGGTCACTGAGAGGCACTGCATCATGATTCCAAAGCCAGTCCAGGATCCCCACAGGACCCAAAGAGCCACGTGGTTGGATAAGTTGCTACCTGGCAGATCATCAAGACAGTCAGTGGTACCCTAACTTACTGAGCTCCATAGGTGTGGGGGGCCATGTAGAGGGACTTGTTGACAATACAGTCTGTCCATATAGCAAAGCCCTAGGTGTAGGTGCAGTTCTTGAAGATGTTTTGTTTGTCTCTCTCATAGTTCTGTGAGAGAAGAGGCATCTCCAGCAGGCACCTGATATAGTGGGATGAGTGACAGATGGAAGATAGGCGCTCCTCTGTGTGATCTCTGGATGTGAAGTCATATTGTGGCCAGAGAGGATGGGTACCCAGACACATAAGAACAGGTCTATGACATACGCCTTGATGGCATTAGTCTCTTTAACAACCACAATCTGCTTGTATACACTGTCAGTTTGTTCTCTTTCTGACTAGACTAAATGTTTGTCAAATCCTTTCAGCTCTATTCTTTGTTTCCAACACTCACTGTAAGTCTGGCTAAAACCAGCCAGCAATAACCACGCAACTGCACGAATGCTTTGCTGTCATAATTTCCTTCACCCCCAAAATTTAAAACTCATACAATGTTTCAGACATACACAAAACGTGCACAATCTTATTCTAGAATGCCATACAAAGAATCTATAGTCCCGCTTCCATGATGGCCCCTGTTCCTTCAGGAAACCTCCTGAGCACAAACTTTCACTCTCTGTGTTTCTACTGGCCTTCTGCTCTGAGTTCTAGGAGAGTTGGAAGTCGCAGACAAGGAGGGTGTTTTGTTCAGGTTAAGTCCTGCTTAGAGCATTTTAGGGCTTTAATAGTCCATAGCTCCAAACCCTGGCAAATTCCTTCCACAGACCAGTTCCAAATATCCAGGAGCCAAATGAGTAGGGTTACTCGCGGCAATGTCCTGACTTCTCCAGCATCAGTTCTTCTCTATTAGGTGTTTTTGTTGCAGGGACTGTTTTTAAAATGGACTTGAGAGGAAGGCTGTCAGTTTCAGAGTTCAGGGCATCAATACAGAGCAGAGCACTTCATACCCTGATGGATCAGAAAAAAAGTCAGGAATTGTAGCGCTTGCCTGGCTTTCTCCCTTTTCCATGGTTACTCTGCCTTGACCCCTAGCCAATGGGACAATGTGACACATTTAAGCAAGGTCTACTGTCTAGTTAACCCTGGAAATGCTCTAACAGACATGGCCTGGGAGGAGCCTGGGTAGTTCTGTTCTGTTAAGCAGACCTTCCTTCCCCAGCATGGGCCTCAGGACTCCATGTTCTCTTTATGCTGTTCCAGTGCTGTCCAGGGGGATGAGGCAGGATCCAAATATAATAGAGGAGGAAGAGAAAATAGATGAAGCCCTTCCAGGCGCTACAGGATCACACTGGAGTGAATTCTAGGAGGGGCAGTTCTCACCTGGGCTTATGACCAAAGAGGCAGAGCCAGTGTTTGAGGGTCTTAAGAGGGATCAGAAGTAGGCAGAGGGGCTATAAGAGAAGGCAGAAGGAATTGTCAGGGCAGAAGAACAGGCAGCACCCTGGGGATTGGCAGTTTACAGGCTCACCAGAGGCCAGCTCACAGGGACAGACACAGGGCACAGAGTTCATCCCAATAGAACTACATGGGGGCCTACAGCAGCAGCAGGCAGTGATGAGGTATCATAGAGGCTTAGGACAGGCATCAGGTGGCACAGGAGGTAAGGTGGCACTGGGATGTAGGTGGCATAGGTGGTACAGATGGCACAGGTGGTACAGGTGGCTGGGAGTGGGGAAGACCTGGGTGGGGAAGAGACCAGACCTTCAGTGGCATATGGTCACACATGGACATATTACAGTCTTGGACACATATGTATAGTTATGCACACATTTACATTCACACATGCACAAATTCTGAACCCCATATGCACATATGCACGTTCACACACACACACATACATGCAGTGAGGGAGAGAAAGTCCTCTATGCCCTTCCTTTTGTCTGTTATCTGACTCCATCTGTGGATCATGAGAAGGCACTCCCTGTGTTCAGCCTCCCTTCAAACCCTTTCTTAATCCTATGACAAGTGTAATCTTTGTGGGTATGTAAAGATTCTCAAGCAGGGAGTGTTAGGATCATCAGGCAGCTTCAGAAAGACCACACCAGGCCAGACAGTACCACATGAGGTTTATTGAGAGAGGAAAGAACAAGGTGGCAGTGGAAAGAGAAGAGGGGGAAGGGGGGAAGATGGAGGGGCCTTCCACTTATATATGGATGGTGACATGGTCATAGGTAAAGATGGGAGGTGAGCCAAATGGATTCTGGGAATATGGTGACTGTTGCCTTGACAACAGGTGTGCAGGTCGAGCTGTCACTTATGTGATGTCATAGGTTTTGGAGATCCTGACACCAACAGGGAGAACTTCTGGATCCCTGGAACTTTGGGATCTCATGTGCGGAAACAGGAAGTGATAGAGCTTGGTAGACTCCAGATGGCCCCTGGGGAGATGGGGGGCCCAGACTCAGCAGGAGCTGAAGCAGGTATAATTAACAATGAGGCTGAGGGCAAACAAAAATCAGGAACACAGACAACAGCAAAGCTAACCTGGGAGGTCAGAGGAAGCAAACAAGGAAGGCCAGATGCATTCTGGGTAGTTGGAACACTGAGCTGGGTATAAAAGCCACCCTGAAAAGAAGCTTCAGACATCCTCACCCTTCTCCAGACCAACCAGCCTCCACCATGTGTCACACCAGCTGCTCTTCAGGCTGCCAGCCATCTTGCTATGTGTCCAGTCCCTGCCAGCCATCCTGCTATGTGTCCAGTCCCTGCCAGTCAGCTTGCTGCAGGCCTGCTATATGCATTCCTGTGAGGTACCAGGTAGCCTGCTGTGTGCCTGTGAGCTGTAGGCCTACTGTGTGCATGGCCCCCTCCTGCCAGTCCTCTGTGTGTGTGCCTGTGAGCTGCCGGCCAGTCTGTGTGACCTCCTCCTGCCAGTCATCTGGATGCTGCCAGCCCTCCTGCCCAACCTTGGTCTGCAAGCCTGTCACCTGTAGCAACCCTTCTTGCTGTTGACCAGGCTCTCCAAACCAGCTCCTGCCAGATGAGACGCGCCTGTAGTCTCACAACCTGTTCAACTTGTCCTCAGGTTTAGAGTTTGCAGCAGGTGGGAATCCTACCTGTCCCACCCTGAACTGTGGAGGAGAACAGACTCCAGAAGCAGGATCTGTATCCGCTGACCTCTTATGGATGTCCTAGCTGCAGAGACCTTCTCTAACCCTGTGTACCAAATAAACGAGTTTTTCGAGTTCAGCTGCACATGTCTGTCCTGTTCCATGCCTGCCTTATTGGCTACTCTTGTATCAGGAAGGATGTAAAGTTAGTCAGTGCTCTCTATGATCCTTGGGAGATGAGGTGGGGTGGAGGACATGACTGATTAAGCGACTGATTCCTGTGCCCAGGGGCCTGTAGCAATGTCGTGGGTTTACTCTTTCATAGTTGCACCTTCTTCCCTCCCTCAGCTCTTCTTTTCCAGTACAATGGCCACACCTACTTCATACATTCCGATTATCCATGGTTAGTTTTTCTCTCTGGTGCCAACTTGTAATGTGACTTTTCCCTACAGGTCACTGCTCAAATGTTTGAATCTTAGTTACACAACATGATTGATCCTGTAACACCTTCCCTTCAGAGGTTCACACATGCCCATCTTTAATTGGCAGGTGAGCAACTAGAATGTAACAAACACACAACCCTTGCAACGTAGAAGCTAGAGAGCATCCTTATGTTCTACTGACTTCCTGGGGCAGTGGTTGCTGCAGTCACGTGACCATTGCTCATCTACCAATGAGGAGAGTTGAATTTGTGCTCTGTGTGCCTCAGACATGTACTTTGGAGGCCACGTCTTCATCAATGGAGTCTAAACTGGGGGTTATTTCCTCTGTGTAGCATTGGTGACAGAGCTCCCATTTCTGATATGTGTTCTCATGTCTGGTCTCCTGCAGACATAAGCGATACACATGGAGGTGCCCAGGGATGGATGAGGAACCCGGTGCCTGCTGTGCCAATGGCTACTTTCTGCCCCATACCTCCCAGAGTTCTCACTGCTGCCTGTCCTGGATTATAGCTGCTTTCTTTATGCTGGAGGGTGATGAAGGGAAGCAACCAGAAAAAAATTGGTTTATGACTCAGTAGCCAAGATGGTTTGTGACCAGTGTGTGGTGCGAATATGAGCATTGAATAAAACTAGGCCAGACCTGGAACCAGCCCCTCTTTCCTCCTTATCCCTGAGGTTCTAGACACAGAAACACACACACACACACACACACACACACACACACACACACACACTATTCTCTTCTAGAATATAGATATATAACTTCGAGTCTAGTTCCAGTTCTCGTCTGAAGCCTCATGGGCTCAGGCTTCCTGTCTGAATTTCCACCGGCATCCTTGTCTTCTGAGAACCCTCTAGGGCTCTCCTTAAAGTGCTGCTTACATCTTCCTAGAGCTTCTAAAACCCACCTCTCTGAACTCTGAAATATCCTGTCCACAACCCTGTGACAAAGCCCTAAAAAACCCACAGACAGAATCAGTCACAGCACCTTCCCACCTTCTCCTCACACTTTCTGCATTTGTTAGTTTTGTGTCGTTATGGCACGGAACCAAACAGGACAACATGATAGGAGGAAGGACTTATCCTGGCTCGTGGTTTCAGGGTGTTTAGTCCTTCCCAGTAGAGCAGAGCTGGAAATGAATCAGACATGGTAATGCTAACCCGTGGCTGGTTTCCTCCTTGGTCAATGCTTACCCTCCCAGGCTCTCTGTCTGAGACACCCATTGCTTCATTCAAGTAGGATCTACCTTCTCTGTCCATCTTCCAAGAACCCCCCTCACAGACGTGCCTTGAGAGATGCCTCTGTCTCTGATGTGATTCTAAACTCAGCCAGGTTGACAGTGGAGATGAGCCTCCAAGCCTTCCCTCCCTGGCATGGGCCCCGACGAGACTTGTCCCAGGCTCCTTCTATGGCTTCCGTGTTCCCCAAGGAGTTAATCCTAGGAAGCGAGTTCAGAATGTGAGAAAACAGGGATAGGGGTGTGTTGTAATAAAAATTTAATCTCGGTTGGGGTTTCTACCCCGCCTTGATCATTCAGTTCCCAGATAGAAGACACACAACTTTTATATTTTTAATAAGCTCTTAATGTGCTAGAGGTGAGCAGGTATCTACCCTCTAAGCTATTATAACCTACTTCCCCATCAATAACCCCAAATTATAATTGGTCATGTTTTCATCTGGGCTGCTATTAACTCCCATTGGCCAACCCTCATGGTCCTGCTCTCATGACTCACTAACCCACGGCGTCTTCTCCTCTCTCCATCTCCTCTCCTCTCACGGTCTCCTCCTCAGACCCCTGAGCCTAGGAACTGAAACCCTACCTACCTACCTCTTCTTCATTCAACCAATAGATTTAAATTAAGGACCAAGGTGACATAGCATCACTTTGTTTTTGTTTTTGTTTTGTTGTTATTGTTTTGGTTTTTTTAAAAAGATTTATTTATTTATTATGTAAGTACACTGTAGCTGTCTTCAGACACACCAGAAGAGGGCATCAGATCTCATTACAGTTGGTTGTGAGCCACCATGTGTTTGCAGGACCTCTGGAAGGGCAGTCAGCGCTCTTAACCACTGAGCCATCTCCTCCAGCATCAGTTAGTGTATGTGAAGATTGTCTCATCCCTGAGGCAACCAGAGCCAGTATTAAGCATTACATTTTTACATAGCAACAGACCAAACCTCAACAGAAGTGAAAGCTGACATTTGAGAGGGGAGAATCAATTCTCCATAAAGCCACAAGCAAGGGAAGATGAAACAGAAAGATTTAGGGAGATGCCTCCGCCCAACCATGCAGGAAGTTTGGGGGAGAGATGAGACTCTTCCTAATTCAACAGGATCATGATGGAGTGTTGGCCAGGAGGGACAGCTCTCACCTAGGCTTTGGAGGTAACCAGAGATTACCTCCAAAACGGGTCCAGTATTTGAAGTATTGGGTGGGCGGGATTAATAGAATGTAGTGAGGCCTCAGGGGAGGATCCTGAAGATCAGGGTGAGACAAGAGGCCTGGGGCAGGGCAGCTCATGTATGTAATGGGCTTGAAGCTCACTGGCATGTGTCAGCGGGACACGCAGGAGGCCTGCTTACAGATGGCAGCCGCACAGGGGCTGTCCCATCAGAGGTACACACAGACTTCAATGGCAGTAGAAAGCCTCCTTGCCCTGATTTGGGTAGAAGGTAATAAGGGCGTAGCACAGAGAAGCAAGGTGGGCTGACAAGCAAGGTGGGTCCAGATCAGCTTGTTGGTACCTGGTAGTTGGGTCGGGGGGGGGGGAGGGGGGGAGGGGGAGGCTGGGACAGAAGAAGGGACAAGCTCCTGGAGGGCATTTCTGAGTGGCACGTAGCCACACGTGGCAATATAGGCATGTATAGACACAACACACTCAGACACACCGAAGAAGCCCAAAGTCTGACACTTTGAACACATTGTGATGACAATCTTCATTGTCACCTTTACCAGACTTAGAACCTTCTGAGGGACACATCTCTGGGTGTATCTGTGAAGGGATCCAGAGGAGTTTAACTGAGGAAGAAAGAAAGATACACTGCGCGTGGTTTGATTTCAGACCCAGGACAAGGGACTGAGGTGCATATTTTACATACCAAAGCAACCCTGGCCTCCAGTCCTCCCAGCATCTCTCAGTCTCTACCTGGCACGCCCCACCCCCAACCCCAAGCTTTCCATCCCAGGGCTGGGCTGCCCTTCCCCCAGATGCTCCTCCCTATATAATCCAGACATTTTGGTCTTTGTGATTCCTTCTCTGTCTGCATGCAAGCTCTTTGCACAAAAGCTCCCTTTTCTCTTTCTCCCTCCCTCCCTCAGCACCCCCACCCCCATATTTTCCCCCATAGTGTCTTCCCTGGCTTTGGTCCTTGGGGCTAGTGAACTTGCCCACCCAAGAGTAGCTTCCCCATAAACGTGCCTTTAATATAATCTAATCTGGCTTAAGTTGGTTCATTTCAACAACAGTGGAGAAATAACCTGTCACTTGTGACAGGGAGCCCAGACGTGTCCATCATGAGCCCCAGATGCCCGATTTCGAGCGTCAGGATTTGGTGTTTACTCTTTTTTGCCCTAATACCTTCTCCAGGAACCTGGAGGAGATGTAATTACCCCTGCAGCCGCGGGCAAACAAACCCAGAAACATATACAACAGCTAAGCTAGCACTGGCGACACGACAGGACGCAAACAAGAAACCCAGCGGCATTCTGGGTGGTTGAGTCAATGTGCCAGGTATAAAGGCTGCCCCAGGAAGGAGTCCCGGACATCTCCAACCTCCTCCAGACCAGCCAGCCTCCACCATGTGCCACACCAGCTGCTCCTCCGGCTGCCAGCCTTCCTGCTGTGTGTCCAGCCCCTGCCAGCCGTCCTGCTGCAGGCCTGCTGTGTGCATTCCCGTGAGGTACCAGGTGGCTTACTATGTGCCTGTGAGCTGCAGACCCACTGTGTGCGCGGCCCCCTCCTGCCAGTCCTCCGTGTGTGTGCCCGTGAGCTGCCGACCCGTCTGTGTGACCTCCTCCTGCCAGTCATCTGGATGCTGCCAGCCCTCCTGCCCCACCCTGGTCTGCAGACCTGTCACCTGCAGTACTCCCTCCTGCTGCTGACCAGTGTCTCCAAACCGGCTGCCTCCACCGAGGATGGGTACTTTGTCCAATTCAATCCCATTCTTGACCATGGATTCAGCACGAGGCAGATGCAAAGCATGCCCACTGCACCCGAGAACTGGGGAGAGGATGCAAAAGAATGAACCAGACCCCGTACCTTGGCCTTCTTTGAAGGATGTTCAGGATGAAGGGCTCTTCTCTAAATAACCCTTGTGCTAAATAAAGCAGCTTTTCCAGTCAGCCACACATGTCTGTCCTGCTTCCTGACCTATCTCGGTGATCAGAAGGGACGTAGGACCAGTGCTTTCTGTGATGCAGCCTTACGTGGTTGAGGAGATGGAGATGGGGGGAGGACATGGTCTGGTGGAGTAGACAGGTCCCTGCTGTGGCCCTGGAGGATGCGGCCCCTGCCGCAATGTCACTGTCTCTCGTGGTGCCATCCTCCTGTCTCAGTCGGCCTGCGGTAGTGGGTGCTCAGTTGAATATTAGTTACGTGATGTGATTGGCCCTGTGACACCTACCCTCCAGAGGTTCACATGAGCCCATCTTTAATTGACAGGTGATCAGATACAATGTAGCAAACACACATCATTTGCAACGTAGAAGCTAGAGAGCATCCATAAGTCTGCTGGCTTCCTGGGGCAGTGGCTGCTGCAGTCACGTGATCATTGCTCTTCTGCCAGTGAAGAGAGTTGAGGCTGTGCGCCGTTGGCAATGGAGTCTAAACTGAGGGTTATTTCCTCTGTGTAGCGCTGGTGGCAGTCACCCATTTCCCATGTGCACCCTTAATAGTGTTCTCACACAGAGTGTGGGGAGGAAGTTCTCGGACAGGCTCCAGGCGTGGATATGCCTTCGGCTGGCAGGGTCTGTCTGCTGTGCCTGTGGCTCTGACCTGCCCTGTCCCTCCCACATCTCTCACTGCTGCCTGCCCTGGATTACGTAGCTGTTTCTATTATGTTGCAGGCTGGTGATGAGAAGCAAGCAGAAAAAAAAAATGGTCTAGGAATCAACAGCCAAGATGGTCTGTGACCAGCATGTGGTTTAAATTGGGGCTTTATAAAACCGAGCCAGAGCTGGGACGGATTTTAGGGGCTCACTGTCCCGAAGGTGCACACACAGTTACTCGTACCATTCCTCCAACACACACACACACCCATCCGTCAACACACATGTGGATACATGTGAACTGAACACCCCATAGCCTCATGCACACACACACACACACACACACACACACACACACACACAGAGGGGCAGCTATATTTATGCCCACTTACAACCTCTTTTTTACACACATACACTTCTATAACACATATGCACACTCACAGTGAGTCCTCATACCGTATATGCTCACACATATTGGTATCTGCACATTGGTATCTGTAGTGAGAGTTTTGGTCTCTTTTCTTTTCTTTTTTTTTTTTTAAGATTTATTTGTTATTTATATGACCTGTCTTCAGACACACCAGAAGAGAGCATCGGATCTCATTACGGATGGTGGTGAGCCACCATGTGCTTGCTGGGATTTGAACTCAGGACCTTCAGAAGAGCAGTCAGTGCTCTTAACCGCTGAGCCATCTCTCCAACCCTCCACAAGCTTTATTTTATTAAACATTAAACATGAAGTAGAGGAGCCTGGGTCGAGGCTGTCAAGGCTCTGTGGATGAACACTCCTCTGCCTCTCCCTTCGCTTCTAAACACCTTACTGTCCCATTAGGATGGGGGTCTGAGAATGTCACTAACATAGTGACCCTTGGTGGTCTGTGCAGTGGCCCTGTTGTGATTATGTTGCTCCTGTGCCTTATCTTCCCAGCAGTGCCAACCATGACCTGGGGTTTCTTGAGCCCTGTCCCAGAAACATGGAGGCTCTGACTTGTGCCTCTGAGGCCGTGTTTCTGCTGAGTCCCTTCTCCCACCCAGCCTTCATCCCAAGGGCTTTATTTCCCCCAGTGTACCCAGCAGCCTTCATCCCAAGGGCTTTATTTCCCCCAGTGTACCCAGCTCGTCATCCAGACAGCTCACGCTCTGCCCTCAGAGAGACACAGCACCGAGGCGCCTGCGTGCACGCACATGACACGGGGATTCTCCTGGGTCTTGTCAGGGTTCCTAAATGACCACAGCAATTGGTGCGAGGCTCTATAAAGATGGAGATATTAGCACAGGGATGGCCAGCCTAGCCAGGACACCCCGGTCTGTGAGAGGAGCCACTGAGATATCACCAATGGGGGAGTGGGTCAGGGAAAGCAGTTTAATGAAAGGGAAAGGAAGATTCGTTTATTTAAATAGACTGTTTCTGATCCGCCAGCTGCCCAAGTAATGACACTGAGACTTATCTTTATTTATGTAGCTCAGGTCCTAGCCTGGGCTATTTCCCCACTAGCTCATATAATCTAATTAACCCACTTATTCTAATCTGTATCCTGCCATGTGGCCGTTCCTTCCTCCCTATCTGCCTGGCAAATCTCCCAGCTCTGACTCTTTCCCAGAGTTCCTGTCTCTACCTGGATGTCTCGCCTTTCCTCTCCTGTTTTGCTATAGGCTGTTCAGCTCTCTATTAAACCAATCAGAATTAGGTGATGGAGAAGATGTTTATGAAACTCTGAGACAGGCAATGCTTCATAAAAATAACAGTATCAAAGTTCAGCCTGTACTCAAATGTCTGCCAGTTCAGAAATACAGCCTTTATCCAGTGCACAAGAGATTTTTTTTCCAACACAAAAACACCCATTAAGTAAATATATTAAGGTCCTGTGTTCTGTCTGGGCTCTGTCACAAGTACTCAGCTCTGCTATTAGAGCACTAGGCGGTGCAAGCCAACCTGTGGACAAGGAGCCAAGGAAAGTTTATTACAAAACAGACACAGACACATTAGCCTGATGTTAGCATAAAAGATTTGAGGCAAACAAACATTAAAAAAAACAACAACAACAACAACAAAACTCTGTCTTTTACCTGGAGAGTCTAATCTATTTATGTTTATTGTAATTGCTGATGTATTTGAATTTACTTCGTATTTCCTTTGCTCTGTCTTTCTACACTCCCTTTAAAAGACTACGTGTGTGTGTGTGTGTGTGTGTGTGTGTGTGTGTGTGCATGTGTCTGTACTTGTGCACATGTATGTGTATGTGCTGGAGGGTATGTATATCTGTGTGTGTACATGTATATCTGTGTGTGTACATGTATGTAGGTCAGAGGACAACTTAAAGGAGTTGGTTCTCATCTACCATGTGAGTCCTAGGGCTTGAACTCAGGTTGTCAGGCTTGGTGGCAAGTTCTTCTCTTCAATAAGTCATCCTGCCTGCCCCCTATACATCCTGAAAAATCCTTTCCATTGGCACTTATTTACATTGATGCCATTTTCTTTTTTTCTGATTTCGATTTCTTCCTTGGGTCAGAATCTCAGGAGCATTCATTCCTTCTGAGGAGCCGTAAGAGTGCAGCTGGAGCCTTTGTGTGATCTAGGCTGATGACCTCTGTTCTTGCCCAGAAGATCGGGGTGGCTTCCACTTACCTCAGTATTTGTCTAGCGCTCTCACTTGACCCACCTGGTGTCAGCTTCTGAAGCCCTGTTCCTTTGGCTCCTGAGATCTTCCTCTCGACGTCTCTACAGATGTCTGTTGTGTTTCCTTTGATGTATCGGTCACTGGCAGAGGCGTCTTCTCTTTCCTTAAGGACGCGGGAGCACAGGCTGTGTTCTGGGAGCTGCACATGACTCCAGAAGTTCTTCCCACACTGCCTGCTCCTGCTGCTGCCCGCTGTGTCCATGTCCTCTTGGGTCAAGCATGCCACCTGTCTGCTGTGAGCACCCTCCTCTCCAGAGTGTTCTTAACTTTCACGGAGCCCTTTCTGCAACCCCCTCACGAGGCTCCACTTCTCTCTTTGTAGCATCCTTCGCCTGAAGCCATTTCTGATGGTGTGTGTTGACTGACAGTGATGCGTCAGACTCTGTCATGTCATTTTGGAAGGACACCTTCAGTTTCACAGGGCGCGCCAGCGTCTCCTTCAGCAGTTAGAGCATGGGTTTCTCATCCTATGTCTGATGTGATCCTTGCCTTTGTTTCTGTGTTTGTAGCATGCGGTTTAATCTGTGTGTCCATGGCTTCCCCGTCACTTTTGCTTTTGACAGTCACATATTGAACAAGGTGTATCTAGCTGTGGTTTGGTTTGGTTTGGTTTGGTTTGGCTTGGTTTGGTTTGAGGAAGATGCAGTCTATTTTGGGGTGTTGTGGCGTGCTGTCCTCTAAGGATGATGCAGCAGTTGACATCTTGGGACCAGAGCAGCTGTAATTACCTGCATGAGTCCTTTTCAAGATTGGGACAGTGGAGGCCCCACAGGATGGTGCATGAGACTCCCCTCCTCTCTGAGGCTATGTAAGCAGCTAACTATTGCTAAGAGGAAGACTCTTCTGCAGTGCAGCTGCACATCAGTTGTTCCTGTTTCTGCAGGTGACCTCAGGAAACTCACTGCTTCACCAAGCTGGCCTGGGCAAGATAATTTCTTTGGTTTGTCATCAGGGTTCTGCCTAAGGACGCATCTCCCAAGAAAGTCACAAAAGGGGTTCTCTGTGTTTTATATATTTTTATTTTTCTGGAACCTTTCTTTTTCTTTCTTCCTTCCTTTCTTTCTTCCTTCCTTCCTTCCTTCCTTCCTTCCTTCCTTCCTTTCTTTCTTTCTTTCTTTCTTTCTTTCTTTCTTTCTTTTTTCCTTCCTTCCTTCCTTCCTTCCTTCCTTCCTTCCTTTCTTTCTTTCTTTCTTTCTTTTTTGTTTGTTTTTTGAGACAGGGTTTCTCTGTGTAGCCCTGGCTATCCTGCAACTCACTCTGTAGACCAGGCTGGCCTTGAACTCAGAGATCCACCTGCCTCTGCCTCCCAAGTGCTGGGATTAAAGGCGTGCGCCACCACCGCCGACTGGAACCTTTCTTAGACATTATTTCTTTGTCCATTTCTTCTGTCCAGTTCCTTGTCTCCTCTTTGTTCCTCTCTGCCCAGCTCCTCTCCTCTTCTTCCTCTCCCCTCCCCCTCCTGTCCCTTTATGCTCCTCCCCTTCTGTGCCCCCTTCCTCCTCCCCACCATCTCCTCTCTTCTTCTACCCCCTTCCCCTCCTCTTCTCCTCTCCTCTCCTCTCCTCTCTCCTCTCTGTGATACTACTTGATATCAGTGTTATTAAAGGTCAGAGACTAAGTCCTGGTAGCCCCAATAATTCAGATGTGGCTGTCCATCCTCATGAGCCCATGAACAACCAAGCAATAATAAAAATCAGAAAAAGGAGACTGGCTCAGTGTAGCCACACTGGAAAGAAGGACAGAGAGACCCAGTGACTGCTGCCTCCCCTCTGTCCATCTTCCAGGTCCTGACGTGAGGGTAAGGTTTAGATAGAAGACACATGCTGTACATAATTAAGCAGTCCTGATCAAAGTGGTCCTGCCTGTAGTGGTATACTATCATTATCTCAGCTTCAGCCTGTCTTAGAAGATGGTGTGATAGGTTATTTGTATGAGCTTCCTTCTTGGGAGACAAGTTCCCATTTGTCTGGCCCCAGACTTAGCCATTTATTTTCTAGCGAGGGACTCCCAGGGAATTCCAGTTCCCTTGGACATCTTGTTTCCACAGGCCAGGCTTCTCTTAGAATATTCTCCCTCCTTCCGGGGATGCTAATTACACACTTCCACCTGCAGATGATGATCCTTCCCAGAGTGCCTTGCCATTTTGTCTGTCTCCTACTGCCCTGACTATGCTTCTCTTTGTATTTACATTTTGACTACTTCTATCTGACCCGTCTTCCCATGCAGTGACCCCACCTTTGACTACATCAAGTGGATCCACTTGAATGTATGAAGGACCTCATTTTTCATTGTATATCATGGCTTGGTTTGTAATTCATTTGACTCTTAGTTTCAAGTCCTCATCTGTTCACTCAAAAGTAACATTTTAACACACTGATGAGAGATATTTTAGAGTTACACACCCATGTTGTTTTTAAACGTCATTTTTGGTTTGCTCTGTTTTTTTGACAGTGGATTGGGATGATTGGGTTTTCCTTGCTTTCTTTTGGATGCCTCATACTCTGATTGGATTGAACTGTGCTAAAAATAACAGAGAATCTCATCTCCCTCAGCAGCTTTTGTCAATCCTCCCTGTGTGGGTGGCTGTTTAAAATGTTTACCTTGTTTGTAACAAAAATTTAGATTTCTGTGATCCCACCCCAGTGACTTGGGTTTGGGTGCTGGGGAGGTCACGCTAGTTTCCAGGTGTCCTGTACCAGATACCCGGTCACTCACTCTGTTCCTGATTCTCATTTTCCTGGGGAGGCTGACTTGCTCACTAGGATTCCAGTGAGGCCCTCTGGGTTTCATAACTAATGGACATTTTCACACTTTCTGCTCATGCTGGGCCAGCAAAGTCTCCTGGATCTCTGGTGCTGTTGTGAGTTTGAGGTAGAAATTCCCTGCGCTGCCTGCTGTGACTATACTTTAAGGTAGTTCATGGGGTTTGGGGTCCAGGACTGTTTTCCACCCCAACCCACAGGATGATTCAATTTTCTTCTGTTTTTTTTTTTTTTTTTCCAATGTAAGTCTCAGGAAGTGGGGCAATTACTTCAGTTCCTCATACCAAGGTCATGGCGCCTTGTGCAGCAGAGAAGAAGGCTCTCTGAGGAGTGGCAGCTATCCCAAATACAGTTACACATTTTCAAGGAAAGAACATCATAAGCATATGGAGGGACTAGAAAGAGGGCTCAACAGCTAGGAGAACCAGCTGCTCTTTCAGAGGACCCAGGCTGGATTCCCAGCACCCCACATGGTGGTTTACGACCTCCATAACTCCAATTCCAAGGGATCAGGCACCCTCTACTGGGTTTATATGGTACACAGATATACATGTAAGCAGAACACTTATGCACTTAAAAGTTAATCTTTTATTTTAAAAAGGTATATAGGCACTTGGGAGACAGAGGCAAGCAAACGTTTGTGAGTTCAAGGTCAGCCTGGTGTACATAGTGGACTCCAGCCCTGCCAAGGCTGCAGAGTGAGAACTTGTCTCAGTCTCCACTTTGAAGAAAATGTGGGATAAAAGAGAGCACAAGCTGTATGGAAAGCAATTTATTTGGCTCAAAGGGGGCGTGGTGGAGAGAGAGAGAATATGAATATGAGTCAGGACATCACTGGGAGTTGGTCGTTGGACAGGGGCAGGGAGAAACTGGATTATTCTTCTACACCGGCTGTCCATCATCCCATAGTGGGTTGGACATGCTTCCTACCTGCCTCACAGAGGCAGCTGGCTTGGAGACACTGGTTAGCAGCAGGAGGGGGTACTACAGGTGACAGGCCTGCAGACCAGGGTGGGGCAGGAGGGCTGGCAGCATCCAGATGACTGACAGGAGGAGGTCACACAGACTGGCCGGCAGCTCACGGGCACACACACGGAGGACTGGCAGGAGGGGGCCATGCACACAGTGGGCCTACAGCTCACAGGTACACAGCAGGTCACCTGGCATCTCACAGGAACACATATGGAAGGCCTGCAGCTCAAGGGCACACAGGCTGACTGGCAGGGGCTGGACACACAGCAGGCTGGCTGGCAGCCTGAGGAACAACTAGTGTGGCACATGATGGCAGATCCTGGCTGGTCTGGAAGAGGGTGGGAATGTCTGACATTCCTTTCTGGTGTGGCTTTTATACCCAGCCCTATGTTCCAACTACTCAGAATGCAGCTGGTCTTCCCTGTGGTGTTTCTATACTTGATCCTCAGCGATGTATTATTCTGGGATGCATCTTCCTGAGTTATATGATTCAAAAACAATGTTGACTTAAGGCCAACTTAACATAAACAGGATATACTGGTTTGGCTTACATATATTTTATGCTGCTGTTTCTCAGGCCATCATTTAGCCCATAGGGACACTGGCTAGACTGAGAGTAGGATCCTGTTCTTTCTCATCTTGCTCTATCAGTGAAGGCCTTGAAGTGATACTGCATTTCATCATTATTATTTATTTTGACTCTCCATTGTAAAATGCAAAACTTTAACACAGAAACTAGGAAACTAGGACCTATGGCCTAAGTTTGTCATACTTTCTATCTTTGTAAATAAAGTTTTATTGACAACAACATGCCTGTGTGCATATGTGTTGCCAGTTGTTGAGTTCAAAACATTTGCTGTCCTCCCTTAACATAAAATTAGCTAGCTACTATAGTTTCTCTCCTGTTGTGATAAAACACTTGACCAACACAATTTAAGGGAGGAAGAATTTATTTTGGCTTACAGTTCAAGGCACAATCCACCATGGTGGGGAAATCAAGTGAGCAGGAGCTTGAAGCAGCCAGTCTGAGAAAACAGAGAGGATGAATGCTGTTGCTGCTTAGCTACTTTCTCCATTTAGACTGCCCAGGGAATGGCACCTCCTACTGTGGACTGCTCTTCCCTCCTTAATTAATGTAATTGAGACAACCCCTTGCAGGCATGCCCAGAGGCTTTTCATGATTCTAGATTTTGTCTACTGACTATACTAACCACTATAGCAACAATGTATAACAATGCATAACACTGTAAAACATTGTATAACAAAATAACAAGTCTATTGTGTAGCGACTGCTGCAGGGGTTCCTTTTGTTCCTTTAGTAAATACAACTGTGTGGTTGCAGAAAGCCCAGAAAGCTTTATAACAGTGTAAATGAGTGACTTCCTGCCTTGGTTCCTTGTTTTGTATCCCCCACAACTCCAGGACCATGAAAGCTGATGCTGTGTCCTATGCCCTGTGCTGCCCCGCTATGCAGGCTTAATATGCAGTGTGTTCCCTCTTCCAAAGCCTTCTGTATGCCTAGCTCCTGTGTGCTGGCTGATCTTATGTCAACTTGACACAAAAACTAGAGTCATTTGAAAGAAGGGAACCTCAATTGAGCAGATGGCGACATAAGATTCAGCTGTAGGGTTAATCAGTGATTCTTAATTAGCGATTGATGGGGGAGGGCCCAGCCCATTGTGGGTGGTTTCATCCTTGGGCTGCTGGTCCTGAGTTCCATACAAATTCAGGCTGAGCAAGCCAGGGGGAGCAAGCCAGTAAGCAGTATCCCTCCATGGCCTCTGCATCAGCTCCTGCCTCTAGGATCTTGCCCTGTTTGAGTTCTTGTCCTGACTTCCTTCAACCATGAGCAGCAATATAGAAATCTAAGCCAAATACGCCTGTTCCTCCTCAACTTGCCTTTTGGTCATAGTGGTTTTCAGCAATAGAAGCCCTATCTAAGACATTCCATTAGTCAGCCTGCTACATGCCTGTGAGCTGCAGGGCCACTGTGTGTTCTTGTGACCTGCCACACCCATTCTGCTCTTTAGGCCTTTACCCTGCTACTGAGCCCGAGACCTCTGTAGCTGTCCTGGCTGAGAGATGGGAAGCAAGCCTGTGACATCTGTAGCCGTCCTGGCAGAGAGTTGGGAACAGCTGCATGACTGCCTTCCCACCAGGTTGTCCCTTATGGCTCCCAGTAGACCTCCCAGACCTGAGGGCACTGCCTGCCTCCTCTGTGACAAAGCCACTAGGCTACTAGAGCAGCAGGTGAGGCAGATGCCTGGCTCCTGCATCCTCCAGCCTTTGACCACTAGCAGCAAATACATAATAAGCACCAGTACGAGGCATTCCGTTCACCTCAGTCCTCCGCGCTGCTCAGGACTGTCGCTGAGAACCTTAAAGCTTCTGCACAGAGGGGCTCAGAGCCCAGGCCAGCAGCAGGGTGATCACCATGAGGGTTACCCCCATCAGAGGTTCTGCCAGACACTGGGCTGCTGTACCCCAGCGGCTCTCATACTTTCTGCTTTGTTCCTGTGGCTGCTTTGGTGACATGTGGCGATGACAAGGGGTTGGGAGAGGGAGGCACTTGTTAGCATCTTGGGTCCCTGAAGGTAATAACTGGTCTCGGCTTAGCAACAAGCTGGAATCCTAAAACCCCTTCTGCCCAAGAATTTAACGTGAACCTCCAACACTCCTATCCGTCCTCCTCTTTGTAAAGATGACTGAGAACAGTCTTCAGATGACTGACAACCCCTGCTCCTAGGACCTATGCCTGTGTTCTCACAGGCCAGAGGGACTTCACAGAGGGAGGCTGTATCATGGGGTCTGCAAAAGCCCAGTGACACTCTAGGCTGGTGTCTGAGGGAGGCAGGAGGTGGCTGGACACTGAGAAACTGGCTCTGCAGAACAGGGATAAGTGGGAGTTGAAGCAGAAGAGATCTCAGAACTACTCTCCCTTGCAGCATCCTGCAATGACCTTGCCTGTGCCCCGGCTTAGCGAGGGAGATCCTATGCAAGCTGTGCTGTTGGAAGTCTGCAGTGCTGGAAGCCATTGGTCCTAGCCCTTGGTTCCTCTGTAGTTTGGAATGGACTCATCAACCTCGGTCATAGCCAGCTCGACCTGGGCTAGGTAGGAAGACTGGGAAGATGCAGGTTGGGGAGGTGTCATTTAGAAGAGCAGAAAGCCACCGTCTCTTGTTGAGGCTGAAGTCCAAGGTCAAGCATTTGAGAGCTGTGTCTTCTGAGGCTGGGCGAGGGGTGGGGTTGTAGGGGAGGGAGCAGCTGCCAGGTCCCAGCTCTGATGCCGCTGGTGTCGGGGAGAGCAGGCTGGGAACCCAGAAGTCTGGGAAGCAAGGAAGTGAATGAACAGGGCAGAACCAGTGCAGCTCAGTGGCAGACACTCACTGCCTTAGTTAGGGCTTTACTGCTGTCAACAGACACCACGACCAAGGCAAATCTCTTATATAAGGACAACATTCCATTGGGGCTGGCTTACAGGTGCAGAGGTTCAGTCCATTATCAAGGTGGGATCATGGCAGCCTCCAGGCAGGCACGGTGCAGGAGGAGCTGAGAGTTCTACATCTTGTTCCAAAGACAAACAGGAGAAGACTGACTTCCAGGCAGCTAGGATGAGGGTCTTAAAACCCACACCCACAATGACACACTTACAAGGCTTCACCTCCTAATAGTGCCACTCCCTGGGCTAAGCATATACAAACCATCACACTCATCAAGGAACTTCCCCGATAGACTCTCTGTGTGTGTGTGCATTATATTCGTGTGAATGGTGGGGTAATGCCCTCCCTGGGTCCTGCTCATCTAACATCCCGTTGGAAGGCCCCTGGTGTGTGTTGTCATCTCCTTGGGGGAGCTCCTGCCCAGGAGAGCCCAGCAGTGAAACTCCATGTCACTCCCTCACCCTACAGACACCTACCTGACACCCCAGGGACACTCTGCTGGCCACAGAGAATGGCTTTGTAAGTGCTGAGTGTCCTCAGTCCAGTAATGATGACAGCAGACTCGCAGACCAGCGTCATTGCTAAGGTTTGGACTGTAGCCTTGTGAGTGAATGTCCAACGTAAAGTGGCTCCCTCTTCTCAGTTCGCCTCTCCTTCATCCATGAATGCTGACAGAATCAACTACCCGGAGAAAGGATTTATTTTAGTTTAGGGTTACAAAGGTTTTGGTACTTATTCTTTGGCTCAGCTGATTTGGGACCAGAGCTTGGGAGATTATCACGGTAGAGGATAAAGCCATTTACCTCCAGATAGACTGTAATCAAGTAGAAAGAGAGACAGAGACAATCACACACACACACACACACACACACACACACACACACACACAGAGAGAGAGAGAGAGAGAGAGAGAGAGAGAGAGAGAGAGAGAGACAGACAGACAAACAGACAGAGACAGACAAAGGGAGGGAAGGGGGAGGGAGAGCGAGAGAGTGAGAGCAAGAGAGAGAGAGAGAGAGAGAGAGAGAGAGAGAGAGAGAGAGAGAGATCAGGGATAGGATAGAAGATTTTTTTTTATTTTGTTTTGTTTTGTGAGACAGGGTTTCTCTGTGTAACTCTGGTTGTCCTGGAACTCACTCTGTAGACCAGGCTAGTCTTGAACTCACAGAGATCCATCCGCCTCTGCCTCCACCATCCAGGCAATGCTATGGAAGCTTTACAGCCAAACTCCCTTGCCCCAGTGACCTATTTCTTCCAGTAATCCCCTCCCCCTGCAGGTTCCATCACCTCTCTGATTAGCACGCTGCCAGCAGGGGTAAGGGGGTAGGGAGTGGGGGATGGGGGGAATGGGGGGTATGGAGGTGGGGAGGGCGACGGGGAGGGGGTCTGAGCTATCGGTGCAGGAACCTAGGAGTGATATTTCATACTCTACCAGGCATCTCATGACTCAAATGTTTTCAAACCCCCATGGCTTCACAGTTCCAACCTTGTTCAATAGCCTCCGTGAGGTTAGACTAAGGTGGCATCGATAACTCCTGTAAAAATTAAAAACGAGTTATGTGCTTCTGATGCGCGATGGAGTCAGTAGTCCTTCCGAAGGGATGAGCAAGGGGTTGGCAAGGAAAGTCGGACCGAAGCAAGATTGAAACCCAGCAGGACAACGCAGAGCCCTGAAGCCCTGTCAGCATCTAGGTCATGCTGTGATGTAAGCTCCGAGGGCTTGGGTGACCCTGGCTCTATAGACTTGCTGTTTGTAGCCCACATGGGCTGTGGCTGCTCCTTGGCAGGGGTTTCCAGTTCCTAGCATCTCCAGCTACCCGGGACCCTCCTTTTCCCTTTGGCTTTCCGCTCACAGCTTCACACACGAGCTTCTGGGGGGGGGCTGCCTGGAGGGACCCGGATTTTAGCACATTCCCTGGCCTCCAAGGCTTTCCTCTGAAATCTGGGTGGATGCCTCCGCGACACTGAAACAGTGTAGCTGTCTGTGTCTACAACGCTGACCCTGTAGCTCTAGCTGGCCTCAAACTCCGCCTCCTGAGTGCTGGGATGAAGGCGTGGCATCCCGGACTTTCATATTCCAAACCCCTGCAGAAGCAAGGCTGCTGCCAGCTGGTGTGGCTGCCTGGCTCCTGGGACCGCAGCTCCATGGCTCTGCGGAATCACCTTGGAAATCACTTCACTGGATAACAACTCCATGTGGATGTAGGACTCCAGGTTCTCACAGAAAAGTCTTCCGTAGAACTCAAACTGGGAGCCTGGCAGTGGTGGCGCACACCTTTAATCCCAGCTCTTGGCAGGCAGAGGCAGGTGGATTTCTGAGTTCGAGGCCAGCCTGGTCTACAAAGTGAGTTCCAGAATAGCTAAGGCTACACAGAGAAACCCTGTCTTGAAAAACAAACAAAAAACCCAAAACAAACAAACAAAAACCCTCAAACTGGGTTGCCTTCATAAGTACCCCACCCTCCCTACCCCCACCCCGCCCCCAGCTAGGTCCCATCTCCTAACTGGGGTGTCCCAGCTAGGTCCCATTTACAGTCTCCTCAAGTGTACTGCCACTGTGGGGAGGGAGTACTTCACAGGAGACAGTGGGAGGTGGGCCACTCCTTGGGATGCTTTCTCGCCCAGTCCGTTTAAAGAGACCCTGTGACAGTTTGAATTGGGATGTCCCCAAGGACTGTGCACTGAAGGCCTGATCCCCAGCCTGTGGTGTCATTGGGAGCTGGTACAACCTTTAGAAAGGGAGCTAGCCTACGAACCCTGTCTCCTTCCTCTCTCGCTTGCCATACTCACTTGCCTTGCCTCATACCCTGAAGCAATGACAGATCACACAGATCATAGGAGAAACCTCTCTGGCTACACTGTTTCCCTCAGGGACTTTGCCATGCACCAGAAAGCTGAGCAGGGCAGCTGGAAGACCTTCCTCCCTGTCCCTGGGGGGATGGCTGTTCTCTTCCAGATGCAGGGTGTGAATAATCCCAGCAAGCAGGAACAGTGCAGCTTCAAATGGTCCTACTGTGTGCGGCTTCAGATGGTCCTACTGTGTGCGGCTTCAAATGGCCCTACTGTGTGCGGCTTCAAATGGTCCTACTGTGTGCAGCGATCCTCTGCTCAGGGTCCTGCTCAACTCTTCCCATGGGGCGTTCAGTTGGGGTAGGATGGACCTCGTCAGTCCCATGGAGGTGTCTCTGCTCCCATCTGTCCGTGTGTCCTGCTCCGCTGTCTTCTGGCTCCCCCTCATTCAGTCAGACTCAGCTGAGGGCTAAGAACACCAGCTTTCCTGGCTGGTCTAATGGTGCTCCTTTGGCTCTCTGGTACTGGTGCTCCACTGGGAACTCAGACTTGTCCTTTGCGTCACCTTTGGGGGGGAGTCTGCTTACAAGATGTCTTTTTCCCTTGTTCTTCTTCAGCCAGGTTTCAAGCACTTGGGACCAGTGTTGTCACAGTAGGGGCTAATCCTCACACTCTGGTGATCTGGGGCAGGCTGGGTGGAAACCTCTTTCATGGCTTCCTGATTTCTGGAAGCCCCAGCATTTCCCCACCCCCACCCCAGCCTGCGTTCTCAGGATTCTCAGTCTGCAAGCATGCTGAGAGACACTCAGACAGACACAGCTCCCTTAGGTTTTGTCCCAGTGTCCTGACTTGGCATCGGAGGATCTTTCTGTGTCTGGCTTTACCGGGCAAAGCACCACGGACCATGGCGGACAGGGTGTGAAGACCCAGAAGGCTCCAGAAAATGCACACAGCTCACAGCTCCTGAGCACGAACACTTTATTGAACACAGCAGTGGACCTGTCGCATCTGGTGTGGATGCATGGTCACGAGGAGGGGCTGCTATCTGTGTCACAGAGGAATCTGTAGGGGGAGGGGCTGGGTGGCACCTTCAAACCCCATCAGGCAGCAGCTGTGTAGCCCCCAATCCATAGTGAGACAACTCTGATGGCCCCAGGCATCTTCCGGGGGCCTCCTTAGAGTGGAGAATTGCTTAGGAACAAAGATGTAGCCTGCAGAGGCTGAGAGACCCAGCCTGTCAGAAGCTGCACTTCCGGCCTGAGGAGAGGCCTCAGCAGGCCTGGCTGGAGCAGGCAGGGCGGCACAGCAGGGACACACAGGAGGCTGGGCGACAGCAGCTGGGCTGGCAGGAGGAGGCACAGCAGGAGGAGGTGGGCACACAGCAGGCAGGTCTGCACACAGGGCGGCACAGCAGGGACACGCTGGAGCAGGGCTTGCAGCACACAGGAGCACAGCAGGAGGGCTGGCAGCAGGAGGAGGAGGAGCCAGAGCAGATGGGGGTGCAGCACACAGGCTTGCAGCAGACAGGCACACAGCAGGAGGGCTGGCAGCATGAGGACTGGCAGCTAGACTGCTGGCAGCATGACCCAGAGCAGATGGGTGTGCAGCAGACAGGCTTGCAGCAAAGAGTCACACAGCAGGAGGGCTGGCAGGGGGAGCAGGTGCAGCAAGCTGGCTGGCAGCTAGACTGCTGGCAGCATGAGGGTGTGCAGCAGGAGGATGGGCAGCAGGGGCTAGACACACAGCTCACTGGGGTGCAGACGAGGGTCAGGCAGGGGGCTGGGGCACAGCAAGGAACACAGCAGCTGGGGGCACAGCAAGGAACACAGCAGCTGGACTGGCAGCAGCTGGGGGCACAGCAGCAGGGCTCACAGCAGCTCTCTGGGCAGTCGTCCACCTGCCAGGAGGAGTCAGTACAAGAATCACAGGAACCGGGCAGGCAGACCCGGCTATCGTAGCTCAGGTCACTGGAGCAGACAGACATGGTGGAGGTGGCCACGGCGGGTTGTGTGGTAGGAGCTGTGAGGGTGTGTGTGTGAGTGTGTGAGTGTGAGGGTCTGGCTGTTAGCTTTTATACTTCTCTGAGTTTGTGCTGTCCTGGTGAGAAACTTCTCAGGCTTTCCTTCCTGTTTGCTGGAAGCCTCCCTTATTAGCACTGGGTGTTAGCCTAACCTGTGTTTGGTTTTGTTTTGACTGTGCTGAAGGTCTGGAAAACATTTGAGGCCACTTCCCCTGTGAGGTCTTAGAGGTGAGCCGGGCTCCATGGCAATGGGGTATTTGTTATCCTGTGTTTGAGTGACTGGGACCTGTTATTGTTAATGATTATTGTTGTTCTAAACATTTTAAAAACAAGCAGAATGAAAAACACACGCCTTCCATCGTACAACTCATTCAGAGGTGTATGGACGGGTACTCTGTCTTTCTCCAAATGCTAGCAAGATGCAAACCTTACACAGAACACTTTACACAAAGGCTTGTTGATGGGAGCTTGTGTG
Source organism: Apodemus agrarius (assembly GCA_964023405.1). Classification (NCBI taxonomy): domain Eukaryota; kingdom Metazoa; phylum Chordata; class Mammalia; order Rodentia; family Muridae; genus Apodemus; species Apodemus agrarius. The sequence continues at coordinate 10,957,598 of OZ030025.1, read as the reverse complement.
TACTCCCTGAACCATGCCTGCTTTGCGAGGGAGACAGTGCTTGGGTAGAGTTTGGTGTCTTCTTCTACGGTGCCTGACACTCCTGAGATACTCAGCAGTGAGACTCTGAGCTTTTTCTGTTGACACTTTTTTCTGTTGTTCCAAGGCCAGAGACTCCACAACTGCAGCGGTCACATTTCAGCAACTCCTGGTCTACCTTGTTCCTCATGATGGGATAGTCTGGCTGGGTATAGAATTCTGGGTTTGGATCCAGGCAGTGCTGGCACAAACCTTTAATCCCAGCACTGAGGAGGCAGAGGCAGGGGGATCTCTGAGTTCGAGGTCAGTCTGGTCTACAGAGTGAGTTCCAGGACAACCAGGGCTACACAGAGAAAGACCCTGTCTTAAAAAACAAACAAGTAGGCTGGAGAGATGGCTCAGTGGTTAAGGGCATGACTACTCTTCCAGAGGTCCAGAGTTCAATTACTAGCAACCACATTGTGGCTCACAACCATCTATAAAAGGGATCCGATGACCTCTTCTGGTGTGTCTGAAGACAGATATAGTGTACTTGTATAAATAAAATAAATCTTTTTTAAAAACAAGCAAACAAACAAGTAAGCAAAAATTCTGGGTTTGAACCAGTCCCTCAGGGTGACAATGCTTATTCTGGTGCCTGTGTTACTGAGCAGAGGCAAGTGTAGTTTCTCCACAGTTCACCTGCCTTTCAACCTCTGTCTGTTGTTTCTTTTCTTTTTCTTTTTTTTTTTTTTTTTTCTCTGAGACAGGGTTCCTCTGTGTAGTTCGGGCTGTCCTGGAACTCACTTTGTAGACCAGGCTGGCCTCGAACTCAGAAATTCGCCTGCCTCTGCCTCCCAAGTGCTGAGATTAAAGACATGCGCCACCACTGCCCGGCTGTTGTTTCTTTCTTGAATGCTGGGTTTGTTCTAGAATGCCTGTGTCTGGGTTATGTGTTGTTTCATGGACTATGAATACTTTCAGTATGACCTTTCATCTCAGGATTATCTTAAAACCCAATTCTCCTTCCGTGGCTTTTCCTTCCAAGACTCTAGACATGGCTCCTTCTAATGTAAGCCTTCAGAGTGTCTTGATCCCCGATTTTCCTTAGTTTTATCCTTCATACCCGTACTTGTGAGATTGTTCTAGTTTTATTTCCAGACACATTCATAGAGAGCCATCTTAACTCTCTATGAATTTAAGATCCTGGGGACATGCTAGGTAGACTCCCCACTCCCAGTGTGGCCTCAACCATATCTACCATCTCCTGTCAGTAGCCACCATGACAGATCTGTGTATCCCATAGCTGTGCAGAGAGGGCTGACTTCCTTTCTGTGGTGTGGCTGGGCATTCTCTCTGGTTGCTGGCAGCAACAGGGGTATACCTGCAACTTTTTAATTTCCTTTTTTAAAATTATTGACTTTTCCTATTTCTTTATTTTTATTCTTTAAGATTTATTTATTTTATGTATATGAGTACACTGTAGCTATCTTCAGACACTCCAGAAGAGGGCATTGGATTCTATTATAGATGGTTGTGAGCCACCATGTAGTCGGTAGGAATTGAACTTAGGTCTTCTGGAAGAGCAGTCGGTGCTCTTAACTCCTGTGCCATCTCTCCAGCTCCCCCCCCTTTTTTTTTGAGATAGTAGCTCCTATAGTCCAGCCTGGCTCCACTATGTAGCCAAGATTTGCCCTAAATGCTTGATCCTCTTGCCTCCACATCCCAGAAGTGTGTCACCATCTTGGGCTCATGACTGGGTTGTTCTCCTGGTGAACTCAGCTTTTTCTAGAACCTTGTACCCCTTCTGTGGTCAGCCCCACTCCAGTTTCCAGCATCACGATGGTCTCTTCAGCTCTGGTCTCACGAACCCTTTCTGCTTCTCATCTTAGTCTGAATCTCCCATCCATTCCCGGGACTACATCCTCCCTGGCTGCTGATGCTGGCTCCTGCCTCCCCTACCCTGGTTTCCAGCTTTCCTGACCTGTCTCTCAGCCCCCCAGCACTCCTGCACCCCACAGTATCCTCACTTCCACCACCCCACACGCTACACCCACCCTGTAGCCTGTTGGCAAGCACCCTCACCCGTGGGCTCCTGCTTTACTGTCTAAGAACTCTGGATGTCTTCCTCCCTCCCTCCTAACTCCCCTCTCCCTTCCTCCCTCCCTGTCCTTCTTTGAGAAAGCATCCTGCTCTTAGTTCACAATCTCCCTCATCTATGGAGTTCACTTTCCGGAAGCTGGAAAACTACAAAGTGAAATTTTTCATAAATAAGTGATGATCAACATTGAGGTCTAGTCTGTTGCTATGTATCGTAATGATAACACCGGTCCCCAAGAACTGGTTGCCTTGGAGACGAGAAGATACTTGTGCACACCAAGCGATGCTGTGCGACCTTGCTCCTTAATTTAAACCAGAAAACGATGCTGACAGCCTATAGCTAGGCAGAGGAGAGGTGGCTGAGGTTTCGGCTCCCAGGCTTGGGGTCTGAGGCAGGACCATGGGAAGGGAGGGAGAAGGCGGAGAGAGGAGAAGACATGGAGGGGCAGGTGAGTCCCCTGGCTCTGAGGGCTGGTCAATGGGAGTCAGAGTGGCCCAGGCGGAACATGATCAATTATATCTTGGGGTTATTGATAGGGAAGTAGGCAAAAAATAGCTTAGAGGGTGGATATCTGTCCAGCTCTAGTGTTTTAAAGGCTTCTTATGAATATAAAAGTTTTATGTTTTTTGTCTGGGAACTGAATGATCTAAGGCAGTGTAGAAACCACCGATTTGAAATGAAATATTTACTACAACAGTGGACTTTAAAAATTATTTTTATTAGCTGGGCGGTGGTGGCGCACGCCTGTAATCCCAGCACTCGGGGAATCACTCTGTAGACCAGGCAGGCGGATTTCTGAGCTCAAGACCAGCCTGGTCTACAGAGTGAGTTCCAGGACAGCCAGGGCTACACAGAGAAACCCTGTCTTGAAAAACCAAAATACATACATATATATACATATATATATATTTATTATATATATATAAAATAAATATATATATAAATATATAGAAATCAGCCTGTCTCTGCCTCCCAAGTGCTGGGATTACAGGCGTGCGCCACCACCGCCCGACCCTGTATATATTTTTATGGCATGTTGTTGTAACTCTTCCCGCTGGCACATGGTTTATCTTCTGAGGCTAGCTTCCTTGGCGGTGTCTTCGGCCTGGAGGGACCCTCAGGATGGTGCTCAGCCCTGCTCAGGGCTTCCGGCACTCGTGGGTGTCTTGAGGTGCTGTCCCAGCTCCTCTGTTTCCCTGGGCGGTGTGCTATCATCTGTCCACTTATGCATCTTCCTGCTCTGACTTTGTCCAAGTCCTTTGCTGACCGCTAGGCTTGTGGCAAGAGTCCCAGTCACTTGGTCACATTGCTGAAGTGACCCCAGCATAGGAGACTCTGTGGGAGGTGACTTGCCTGTCCCTTGCTGGGTTAGAAGTGACATCCATCCTGGGCACCTGAGGTAGGTCAGTAGTTCTTCTTTAGGGTCAGCACAGTCATATGAAGATCTCTGGCACCCACAGCCATCCTCTGAGCCCTGACCTGTGTGACCCGGGTCCTGTCTCCATCAGGTTCAACTTCAGAGTTTACCATCAGTGTTAAGGGAATATGGCCATGAGTCCTGTGTTCTCAGTATCCTGGCTAAGGTGAAGGGACAGGGCTGTCAGTCGCAGGGACCCAGTGATGGCCTATGGCTCCTACTAAGTAGTTTATCTGAGAAATGCTTGGTTCACCATGGAGCCACCACTTAAAGAGTATGACCAGCCGGGCGGGTGGTGGCGCACGCCTGTAATCCCAGCACTCTGGGAGGTAGAGGCAGGCAGATTTCTGAGTTTGAGGCCAGCCTGGTCTACAGAGTGAGTTCCAGGACAGCCAGGGCTATACAAAGAAACCATGTCTCAAAAAAAAAAAAAAAAAAAAAAAAAAAAAAAAAAAAAAAAAAAAAAAAAACCAAAAAAGAAAGGAAGGAAGAGAGAGAGAGAGGGGGGGGGAGAGTATGACCAAGGGTATCAGAACATTCCCCACAACACTTGGCTGTCACCAGTGTGTGCCTTAGCTCACCCCAGGCTCCTCGCCCTTGAGTGGTCCTTCTGTTCTGCCCTGGCCCACCTCAGACACCCACTGTCATGTGTGGTGATTTTGAATATGCTTGGCCCAGGGACTGGCACTATTAGGAGGTATGGCCTTGTTGGAGTAGGTGTGGCCTTGCTAGAGGAAGTGTGTCACTGTGAGGGTGGCTTTTTGCGACCTTCCTCTTAGCCCCACAGGACTCAGTCTTATCTAGTTGCCTTTCAGAACAAGAGGTAAGACTCTCACGCCACGCCTGCCTGGATGCTGCCGTGCTTCCACTAGGATGATAATGGACTGAACTTTTGAACCTGTAAACCAGCCCCAATTAAATGTCCTTTATAAGTGTTGCCTTGGTCACGGTGTCTGTTCACAGCAGTAAAATCCTAACTAAGACACATGGTTCAGGAACAGAATGTCCCCAGAAGCTCATGTGCTGAATGCCTGTTATCTAGTAGGTCGTACTGTTTGGGGAGGTGGATGAAATATTAGGTTATTGGCCTTACTGGAGGAAGCAGGCCACAGGGGGTGGGTCTTTTGAGCTTCATGTCCTGCCCTTCCTCCTTTCTGCTTCCTCTCTGCCATGAGGGAGCAGCCTCACCTCCATGTTCCAGTTGTGTGGCTTTCTGACTTATCACAGGCTCAGAATGACCAGGGTAAGAGCTGGACCCTTTGGAACCATGAGTCAAGAGGACTTACCCCACCCCTGATCCTACACACCATTCTTAGCTCTCTATGCTGATATTTGACTCAGCGTTCATTGAGCAGTCTGACTGGCCTGTATGCCTACTGTCCACTCCCAGAAGTCCCTGTTCTGTGTTTTCCACACATGGCCGTATGTCATCTCATTCAACACGATGTTTCCAAGGTGAATCCACCTGGTTGCCTCCTCTACAACTATGCGATGTCCCCTGTGTGGACAGCCCACATGTCTTAGTCAGGGTTTCTATTCCTACACAAATATCATGACCAAGAAGCAAGTTTGGGAGGAAAGGGTTTATTGAGCTTACACTTCCACACTGCTGTTTATCACCAAAGGAAGTCAGAACTGGAACTCAAGCAGGTCAGGAAGCAGGAAGCTGATGCAGAGGCCATGGAGGGATGTTTCTTACTGGCTTGCTTCCCCTGGCTTGCTCATCTTGCTTTCTTATAGAACCCAAGATTACTAGCCCAGAGATGGTACCACCCACAATGGGCCCTCCCCCTTTGATCACTAATGAAGAAAATGCCTTACAGCTGGATCTCATGAAGGCATTTCCTCAAGGGAGGCTCCTTTCTCTGTGATAACTCCAGCCTGTGTAAGGTTGACACAAAACCAGCCAGTACACCACACATATCTATCTACTCTCCTGCTGTGGACATTTGAGTAATTCCATGTAGTCTGTTAGTGGCACAGACCTGAGTAGAGACTGCTCTATATGGATGGGTGTTCTCATTTCTCCCAGGATGAAGCCTGGGGCTGGCCCTACAGCGTTACAGGCTCACCTTGTGGTTAAAAGCTTTGGAAACTATCTTCCAATGTGGCCACACCAGGAAAGAGGCTCATCGGAGACAGGAGACATACTTCTTGGGTGCTGGAGGGCATCTCTCTGGCACACTGGTCACTAGGCAGGTGAGGTCATGTGTTTTAGAAATCATGAGAGGTGAGAGGGGCAGATTGAGGTCTCCATGAATTCTTTACTGTCCCCTTTCTGTTCCAACCCCAGGGTCATCACAGCACCAAAGAGAGCCAGACATACGTTAGGGGTGATCTCCAGTGAGGTTGAGCCTTACCTGTTGGCCATTCAACTACCACACAGTATGTTGTGGTCATCATCGTGGCCCTTTGGGACCTCTTATCTATGGGCATATAGATTTGCCCCCAAGAAAGTGGACAAGGCTGTGTCATTTGCTCTCTGGTGCTGGGATGACTCAGTGGTTATCTCCGGTAGTCTTCCGAGTGGGGGAAGGAAGTGGCCCCTGAGCACAGGAGACCTGGGAATGCTGGCACAGGTGGTGTTACCTCGTGTGTCAGTCACTCTTCATGCCTGACAGGAAGCAACTTAATAGAAGAAAAGTTTCTTTCTGACTCATGGTTCCCAGGGACACAGTCCATCACAGTGGGGACAGCGCAGTGGCGGTGAGCATGAGGTGGCAGTGCTGCCTGTGCCCTGGACTGCTTGCTGCCCTACCCTACCTGCCATTGGGGGTTGGAGGCGAGGTGGTGTGGAGTCAATGACACAGACTCTGGGAGTAGGTGAGAAACACTGCAGCAGCAAGCTCATCTGAGCACTGCTGCAAGCTCCATTAATACCCTCCACTGGTCTCAAGGAAGCATCTCTTCTAAACAGCAGCTTCCGATTGGCTGGCACGGTCTGCACCAGCAATCCTTGGTCTCTCTCAGGCAGTCCTCAATGAGGTGCTCTTGCAGGAGATGGGTCGTTGACTCTGTTCCCCCAAGGGCAGGATGGTAGTCTAGGGCACAGGCAACCCAGCTGGTTAAGAAGCAGAGAAAGAGAGGGCACGGGGTGAGGGGAGGCGGGATGCCCATATTTAGCTCGCTTTCTTCTTTGCATCCAATCCTGGACCCCGGTGCATGGCAGGGTGCTGCCCACTTAGGGTGGGCATTCCCATCTCAGTTAATCAGATCTAGAACCTCTCTCCAGAACATGCTGACTTAGTCACCAGTCTTTGCTGTGAAGAGACACATGACCAAGGCAATGTACAGGAGAAAGCATCTTATTAAGGGCTTGCTTATAGTTTCAGAGGGTGAGTCCATGGGCTGTCATGGTGGGGAGCATGACAACAGGAACATGGGCATGGCACAGAAACAGAAGCTGACACCTCACATCTCAATCCATATAGAAAGAGCAAGATTGTGCCTGACGTGGACATTTGAAACCTCAAAGCCCACCCCCAGTAACATATATCCTCCAACATGGCCACGCCCCCTAATCCTTCCTAAACAGTTCCACCATCTAGGTACCATGCATTCAAATATATGAGCCTATGGGTGCCTATAGCTAGTCCTCTGTGGTCGAGGTTAGAGGGGTGGGAATGGCTAGCACAGTGGAGAAGCAGCCTAGGGGGAATAGTACCCCAGATGAGGACTTGGGTCAGCAGCTAGACTTTTGGCCTGAGAAGACACTACGCATGTTGACCATTTTTTTTCCATGGTGATAGCAGATCCTGTCAAGTTGACATTATTAACCACCTCACTCTACCCAGCATCTACTCAAGTGGTCCCTGTGCTCCAGCAGGGTGGGATATTGGATCAGGAATGCCAGGCACTAAGGCTGGAGGTCAGCTCCACACTGTGTAGGACAGCATCTTGGTAAGGCTCCTGGGCACCGGGACTACAGGAAGGGTGTTGGAATCTAGGAGGGCTGCATTGGCATGAGGCATCCAAGAGACTGTATGAGGCTGGTGTTCTTGGGGCTTCCAAGCTCTAGCTGGAGCTGGAGCCCTGATTGAGGTGTGGACGATAAAGCTTCCAGGACTGATGGGGACAGAATGAGCATTGCCATAGAGGGCTGGTCCCCCCCGGGGAGACTGGAGATGTCAGTTCCCATAGGAGGACCATGTTCCGGTGGACCCCAGCCATCGGGAGCAGCCGTGGGGCTGGGAAGGACACATGGCTCGGGGTCCATGGCTGCTCAGTTGTCACTTTCCCCCATAGTCCTAGTCTCAGATACCAAATACCTGCTCTGGGAAGAGCCAGGCTGTAACCCTTGAGCTAGGTCCCATTTGCTGCATGAGGTATGGGCCCACCATGCCCACCATGCCCACCAACCCTGTGACACATACAAGACACAGCTCATTAGGAGACAGAGGCAGAGCTGGGTGGTGGTGGCGCATGCCTGTAATCCCAGCACTCTGGGAGGAAGAGGCAGGCAAATTTCTGAGTTCAAGCCCAGCCTGGTCTACAGAGTGAATTCCAGGACAGCCAGGGCTATACAGAGAAACCCTGTCTCCAAAAAAAAAACAAAAATAAATAAATAAATAAATAAATAAATAAATAAAAAGAGGAGACAGAGGCAGTTTTTAAAGATTTATTTTTCTTCAGTGTTAAGTGTGTTTGTGTGTGTGTGTGTGTGTGTGTGTGTGCCTATGCACTTGTGCATGCACAAGCAAATGAGGGCAGGTGTTTGCAGAGGCCAGAGGAGGGCAGCAAAGTCCGTGGGAAATGAATTTCAATTCACAAGAGGCATCCTCTGTGCACTGAGAACAGGACTCAGGTCCTTTGCAAGAGTGTATGTGCTCTTAGCCACCTATCCAACTCTCTAGCCCCTAAAGGCAAGTTTATCAGGATATATACAGTGACAGCCTGGGTAAGGCTAGGATTGCTGCAGTTGGGACTTATGACTTGGGGTCTAAGAAGGCAGTGGAACTTCATTTAAGTGGCCCCAGAGAAGGGCTCAGCAGCCAACTACCCAATGGGTGGCCATGGTTGGTCTTCTGTGGTCAAGGCTAGAAGGTGGGAATGGTTAGGCCAAGAGGGGAGCACTCTGCACCGCATAGTACCCAAGATGAGGACTCGGGATCAGCAGCTGGACTTCTGGCCACAGCAGGCCTGGCTGGAGCAGACAGGGCGGCACAGCAGGGACACACAGGAGGCTGGGCGGCAGCAGCTGGGCTGGCAGGAGGAGGCACAGCAAGAGGAGGTGGGCACACAGGTGGGCACACAGCAGGCAGGTCTGCACACAGGGCGGCACAGCAGGGACACACTGGAGCAGGGCTTGCAGCACACAGGAGCACAGCAGGAGGGTTGGCAGCAGGAGGAGGAGGAACCAGAGCAGATAGGGGTGCAGCAGACTGGCTTGCAGCAGACAGGAACACAGCAGGAGGGCTGGCAGCAGGAGGAGGAGGAGCCAGAGCAGATGGGGGTGCAGCACACAGGCTTGCAGCAGACAGGCACACAGCAGGAGGGCTGGCAGCAGGAGGGCTGGCAGCTAGACTGCTGGCAGCATGACCCAGAGCAGATGGGGGTGCAGCAGACAGGCTTGCAGCAAAGGGTCACAGAGCAGGATGGCTGGCAGGGGGAGCAGGTGCAGCACGCTGGCTGGCAGCTAGACTGCTGGCAGCATGAGGGTGTGCAGCAGGAAGATTGGCAGCAGGGGCTGGACACACAGCTCACTGGGGTACAGACAAGAGTCAGGCAGGGGGCTGGGGCACAGCAACTGGGGGCACAGCAAGGAACACAGCAGCTGGACTGGCAGCAGCTGGGTTGGCAGCAGCTAGACTGGCAGCAGCTGGGGGCACAGCAGCAGGGCTCACAGCAGCTCTCTGGGCAGTCATCCACCTGCCAGGAGGAGCTGGTGCAAGCATCAGAGCAGACAGACATGGTGGAGGTGGCCATGGCAGAGGTTGGCTGGGAGCTGGGAGTGTGTGTTGAGTGACTGTGTGAGTGTTGAGGGATGTGTGTGAGAGGTGCTCTGGACTCTGGCTTTTATCCTCCAGGTGTGTTTTGCTGCAGGAGGCTCTGAGTACTTCCATTTCCTTGTTATTCAGTCTGGAGGGTGCTTTGCGGGTCTCAGTCATTAACTCCTGTTGGGCTGGTTGCTCTAACAACAAACTCATCTGGAGGGAAAGCACAGACTTCCTGGGCTGACCCTGTGCCCTCTGACTTGTGGCACCTGCCAGAGTACCTGGTGATGACACTGAGCACTAAGACTACTGTGTCCTCCAGCACTGTCCGTTCCTGTGCTGCTGGGGTCTGTTTGACTGGAAGTGTTAGTGGGAGAGCTCATAATTCTTTTCTAGATGTTTGCTGTTGTTCCTCTCTAAAGCTATGGGCCCTGGACTCTTCCCTCATGGATGGTCTTTCACTATGCTTAACTTCTTAACCATCTCAGGTCAAATCCATTGGCCTGGGCCAGTTCATACACTTTAGACCCAAGACAAGGAAGGATGAAAAGGCAAGAGACACCTGCAACAGTAACCACTTGATCTTTGTAGCAAAATAAGAGGAGACTGGGTGTGCTGCGGAGTCAGATGGTCAGGAAACAATGTAACACTAAATATCAACACAGAGATCAACCTATGTATCAAGACTACATGCCTACCATCACATAGACACCAATCGATATGAAGGTGATGTGGGAAGAACCCAACAGCTCTGGCAACCTGACAACAGCTGGCCACATCCACAAACCATTGCTAGTGCAGTACAGTAGAAAAAGAAGAAATAGAAGGGTTGGAGAGATGTCTCAGTGGTTAAGAGCACTGACTGCTCTTCCAGAGGTCCTGAGTTCAGTTCCCAGCAACTACATGGTGGCTCCTAACCATTTGTAATGGGATCTGATGCCCTCTTCTGGTGTGTCTGAAGACAGCTACAGTGTACTCACATAAATAAAATAAATAAATATTTGAAAGAAGAAGGAGGAAGAGGAAAAGAAATAGGAGGAGGAGAAGAAGATGAAGAAGAAGATGAAGAGGAGGAGGAGGAGGAAGAAAGAAGAAGAAGAAGAAGAAGAAGAAGAAGAAGAAGAAGAAGAAGAAGAAGAAGAAGAAATAGAAGGAGAAGGAAGGCCTCAGAGAACATTGTGCACAGCCACAGAGACCACACAAAGCAGCAGCTTTGTCCTTGTCCTTAGGTCGTCTCACAGCTTAGGCCAAAGAAATCTCAATGACTTTGAAATTGTTGAGACCTTATGAGACATCATCTCAAGATGGAAAGCAAAAGAAACCAAAACAGAAAGAGAACTGGAGAGTTCACTAATCTAAAGAAATTGAAGACATACTGGGATAGCCAGGGAGTTGGAGGGAGAGGCTGGAAGATAAAAGAAATGGTTGAAATTGAAAAGACAACAAACCCATCCTGGGATGCAGCCAAAACAGCACAAGAGGGAAATTCATAGCTGTGAAGGAAGAGCCCAGACCAGCCATCTAAACTCACGCCTCAAGGAACCAGGAGCAGGAAGTGCAAACAATCCCAAGCCAGCAGTACACAGGAAATACAGATTAGAGCTGGAAAAGGAGGTCAGAAAAAAAACAGCCTTGGGAACCCGGGCAACAAAGAGCAACAGTTGTCCTGCTGTTCCATTAGGTCAGGATTTTGTGGAATTTTGCTTGCACCACACACTGACAGGGCGGCTGCTGCACAGCACAGTAGCTTATTACCAGGGTCTCTCACACTTTTGGTCGAAGGCTGCTAGCTTCATGAGGTTGTACAACCAACACCGGGTAGCTATGGGGTAATCGTCGTGTGTCTTTGTGATAAACTGACCCCTGTGGTCATTATGCAGTTACATGTTTGTCTCTTCTTTCTGCTTGTCTTAATTCTGTTTTGTCAGATGTAAGCATAGCATCTTCAAGTTCCTGCAGGTCTTCAAGTTCCATCTGCTACGAGGCCACTTTCATCCCTTTCTTTCAGGCTCTCAGTCTGTGTGTCGTTCAGATGCTGTGAATTTCTTGAGGGCAGTATGCTGTTGGATCTTGATTTATTAAATCCCATTCAGGTGATCTGTCTTTTTACTGACAGATTCAGACTGCTCACATTCAGAGTCGTTGATGAAGGTGTGCACTCACGCCTGTCCTCTTCCTGCTTTTCTTCCAGTTGTTCTGTGCTTATTTCTTTCCTTCCTCTCTCTTTCCTCTGTGCAGTTAATGGCTTATAGAATTGTTAATATTTTGTCTTGCTTAGGGTTACTGCTGTGAAGAGATACCATGACCAATGTAACTCTTATTAGGACAACATTTAATTGGGGCTGGCTTACAGGTTCAGAGCTTCCATTATGATCAAGGCAGGAGCAAGTCAGCATCCAGGCAGGCATGGTGCAGGAGGAGCTGAGAGTTCTACATCTTCATCTGAAGGCTAATAGTAGAAGACTGACTTCCAGACAACAAGAATGAGGGTCTTAAAGCCCACGCCCACAGAGACAAACCTACTCCAATAATGCCATACATTCTCCAACATGACCATACCCACGCCAACAAAGCCACACCCACTCCAACAAGGCCACACCCACTCCAACAAGGCCAACCCACCAAACAGTGCCATGCCCTGGGCCAAGACTGTGCTTACCATCACATATTCATTCCTATTTCTCTCTGGTATTCTGTTATTCTTACACTTTCATATGCAAACCCCAATAGTCATTGCCTTTCTGCCATTTCTGGGTAATAAGACACTCTTCATCCCTTCTTGTAAGGTTGGTATCGTGGCCATGAATTCTTTTTTGTTTCTTGGGGAAGGTCTTTGTTTCTTCTTTGATTCTGAATCCTTGTTGGGTTTAGTAATCGTGTTTGGCGGTTATTTTCTTACAGGACATCAGCACACCATTCCACACACACTGGCCTGCTGAGTTCTGCTTAGGAGGCTGCAGTTGATCTAGGGGGCTTGCTATCAAATGGGACTTGATGCGTCTCACTTTTGCAGATGGTGTGCCATGGTCAGGATTTTGTTGTTTCCATTTAAGATTCTTTAGACCTTAACTCTCCATTGTGTGTCCATATCTGTCCTAAAGGAAATTTCTGGAACTCACTGTGTAGACTTCCTGTGTTCCAAACATTTATCTCTACCACTTCAAGGGTACCAGTGGTTTTGACACCAATGATTGATGATGTCCCAAAGATCTCCCATACTCTTTCCAATCTTTCCCCTTTATTTTTGTCTTAAGGTGATATTTTCAAAGACCTGTCAGACAGGACTGGTAGATGTGAAAGCTGTCATTATTCTTTACCACTGCTGGGAGGTTGTAACCCGAGAAGAGACCTTGTGCTGTCTAGATATGGAATACTTTGACCCTGAGCAGAGGGTTGTGACTAGAACAGGTGATTTCCCTCCAGATGAGCTGTCTGCGGTTGCTAGAATGTTCCTATGCTGTGTACTTTACATCGGGCTATGGTGAGCCTGTGGGCATAATCAGGAAATCTCAAGGCTCTACTCCTACCTTGTTGGTGACAGGGACTGGAATGGCACCTAGATGAGGTGATAGGAGCTGCCGAGCAGGTGCCCTCAGTCCTGGAACTCTTCATGCATTAGCCTGGGTTTTTTTGTTTTGTTTTGTTTTGTTTTTGTTTTGTTTGTTTCTTTGTTTTGGTTTTTTAAAGATTTAATATACTTATATGAATACACTGTAGCTGTTTCTAGACACACCAGAAGAGGGCACTGGATCTCTTTACAGATGGTTGTGAGCCACCATGTGGTTGCTGGGATTTGTACTCAGGACCTTCAGAAGAGCAGTCAGTGCTCGTAACCACTGAGTCATCTCTCCAGCCCAGTCCTGGAATTCTTGTAAAGCCAGGATACCTTTTCTCCCAAGGTCTTAGGACAAGGATACACCCTCCTCTCCCCTCCCTTCCTCTCTCTTCCCTAGTCCTCCCTTCCCTCCCCTCAACTCCTCTCCCCTCCTCACAAGGAGTCCCTTTCCATGGATTTATCAGAGACATTTCATGAGCCCTAGCACAGAAAAGCACAGACCCAGACCCAGAGGAAGTGAACCCGGGAGCCAAGTATCAGAGCATGGAACAAGGGGGCAGGAGCTGTGGGTCTGTGTAAGGACTCCAAGCCTCACAGATGAAGATACAGAGCTGGTGGAAGAGGAGGACGGTCACTATGGAGACAGAATAGATCAGAAGAAGTTTTATTGATGTGTGTAGGTCTAGAGTGGTACAACAAGCCACAGAAGCAGGTCATCCAGACAGGGAGGGAAGGAGAGGCCAGCTCTCCTGGGACCTGATGGAGGAGGACCATGCTGGCCTCCTAAGGGGTGGAGCTATGCTCAGGTTCCTCTTCAGACCCTATACATCTTTCCTCTGAGCCACACCTCCATGAACAGCAAGTACAGGCTGGTGGAGGTGTGGTCCTGTGCTCTGCTGCTTTAGTAGGTCCTTGCACTCAGCAGCTGGACTTCTGGCCACAGCAGGCCTGGCTGGAGCAGGCAGGGCGGCACAGCAGGGACACACAGGAGGCTGGGCGACAGCAGCTGGGCTGGCAGGAGGAGGCACAGCAGGAGGAGGTGGGCACACAGCAGGCAGGTCTGCACACAGGGCGGCACAGCAGGGACATGCTGGAGCAGGGCTTGCAGCACACAGGAGCACAGCAGTAGGGCTGGCAGCAGGAGGAGGAGGAGCCAGAGCAGATGGGGGTGCAGCAGACTGGCTTGCAGCAGACAGGCACACAGCAGGAGGGCTGGCAGCAGGAGGACTGGCAGCTAGACTGCTGGCAGCATGACTCAGAGCAGATGGGTGTGCAGCAGACAGGCTTGCAGCAAAGGGTCACAGAGCAGGATGGCTGGCAGGGGGAGCAGGTGCAGCAAGCTGGCTGGCAGCTAGACTGCTGGCAGCATGAGGGTGTGCAGCAGGAGGATGGGCAGCAGGGGCTGGACACACAGCTCACTGGGGTGCAGACAAGGGTCAGGCAGGGGGCTGGAGCACAGCAGCTGGGGGCACAGCAAGGAATACAGCAGCTGGACTGGCAGCAGCTGGGGGCACAGCAGCTGGACTGGCAGCAGCTGGGTTGGCAGCAGCTGGGTTGGCAGCAGCTGGACTGGCAGCAGCTGGGGGCACAGCAGCAGGGCTCACAGTAGCTCTCTGGGCAATCATCCACCTGCCAGGAGGAGCTGGTGCAAGCATCAGAACAGACAGACATGTTGGAGGCAGCCATGGCGGGGTTGGTTGTGAGCAGGGAGTGTGTGTTGAGTGACTGTGTGAGTGTTGAGGGATGTGTGTGAGAGGTGCTCTGGGCTCTGGGCTTTTATCCTCCAGGTGTGTTTTGCTGCAGGAGGCTCTGAGTACTTCCATTTCCTTGTTATTCAGTCTGGAGGGTGATCTGCTGGTCTCAGTCACTAACTCGTGTTGGGCTGGTTGCTCTAACAACAAACTCATCTGGAGGGAAAGCACAGACTTCCTGGGCTGACCCTGTGCCCTCTGTCTTGTGGCGCCTGCCAGGGGACCTGGTGATGATGCTGAGCTAAGACTCCTGTGTCCTCCAGCACTGTCTGTTCCTGTGCTGCTGGGGTCTGTCTGACTGTGTTCTGTGAGGGGGAAGTGTTAGTGGGAGAGCTCATAATACTTTTCTAAGTGTTTGCTCTTGTTCCTCTCTAAAGCTCTGGGCCCTGGGCTCATCCTTCATGGCTCGTCTTTCATTGTCCTTAACTTCTTGACCATCTCAGGTCACATCCGTTGGCCTGACCCAGTTCATACACTTTAGACCTGAGACAAGGATGGATGGAAACGCAGGAGACACCTGCACCAGGAACCATGACGGTCTGGGTAGCAAACTAAGGGCAGATCAGGCAGTCTGCAGAGACAGAGGCTTAGTGATCCTTCCATAAAGATAACAGATTCTATTGCTTGACTGAGAAAAATAACTTTACAGGAAAGGTCTGGTGCCCACACACAGGCAGCACAAAGGTCACTGGGTTAGGAAGCTCACACCCGCTCCAGCCTTCTGGGTGGAGAAGGGGTTTTGCATTCTTCCCCTTGAAGCGACGGCCATCTGTGCATGGCATTCCAGGTTCCCCAAGTACATGACCGTGAGCGCGTCTGACATCTGTGCCCCCCACACCAGCAACTTCTTACATTGAGTTCCTTTTAAGTTGTGTTCCCTCCCCTCCCCTCTTCTCTCTCCTTTCCTTTGTAGACACTGCTTGTCATTTGGCGTGATCTTTGCCTTGGGCCACGGACTCTGATTCTTTGACTGTTCTTTCTGCCCTGACTTGTATTCTTTCTGGTTTGTATGTGGTTCTTCCTTTCCTTTGTGAGACCTTGGCATGCACACCCCAGGTGAGACCTTAGGTTGTCTGCTTTCGGGCTTGTCTTTCTGGCTCCTGGTGTGTGGGTATTGCCGATAAAAACTTCACTCCGTGATGCTTTTTTTGTGTCTTGGGGTTTCTCTGTGTAATATTTATCACTGGCTGTCTGAGATAGGGTTTTACTGCTGTGAACAGATACCATGACCAAGGCAGCTCTCATAAGGACAACATTTAATTGAAGCTGGCTTACAGGTTCACAGGTTCAGTCTATAATCTTCAAAGCAGGAACATGCCAACATCCAGGCAGGCATCTTGCAGGAGGAGTTGAGAGTTCTACATCTTCATCTGAAGGCTGCTAGCAGAATACTGGCTTCCAGGCAGCTAGGATGAGGGTCTTAAACTCCATGCCCACAGTGACACACCCACTCCAACAAGACCACACCTCCTAATAGTGCCACTTCTTGGGCCAAGCATATTCAACCCATGACACTGTAACCCTCTGACTTCCTCAGTAACCAAAAGCTTAATTTAAAACCTCTGTGTGCGTGTGTGTGCATGTGTGTGTGTGTGTGTGTGTGTGTGTGTGTATGTGTGTGTGTGTGTGTGTTTGGTGTGTAAAAATGTATGTGCCAAGGTGCATATGTAGAGATTAGAGGACAATTCTTAGGAGTCAAATCTCTCCTGGCACTCAGTGGGATCTGGGGCTCAAACTCAGTCTGCCAGAGCTCATCCAAGCACCACTGAGCCATCCCACCAGCTGGGGGGATTCTACTCTGCCATAAAGAAACAGGACATGAAATCTGAAGGGAACTGAAGGAACTGGAAAAATATCATATCGACTGAGGCAGCACAGGTTCAGAGAGGCAAATGCTCATCCATGAATTCTCTCTCACATTCAAACTCTAACTTCCGATGTTCACATGTGCACACTTCTGTGGGACTGAGTGGGTATGGAGCTTGGAAAACTGGGAAGGGGATGTGGGGGAGGGGAGGCATTCAGACAGAGAGCAGGGGTAGCTGAGCGTGGTACATAAAGGTAGGAGGATGACCCAGAGGTAGAATGGTTTAAGTGGGCAAGGCGCAGAGAGGACGGGGCAGACACAGCGAATCTCAGTGCATATGAAGGTGCTGTGAGGAAGCTTGCTACTCAGTGAATCTTCAAAACAAAACAAGCAGTTCGGAATTCCTAAGTTTTGCTTCCTGATGCTTCCAGATGCACACTTCGATCTGAAAAGGCACAGTATATAATTTCAGCGGTTTGTAGTTTGTGAAGACTTGTTTTGTATCCTCTGATCTGGTATATGCTAGGTAGAGAAAGTTTCATGTGCTGAAGGAACGAATGTGTATGCTGGGCCTGGTGGAATGTTCGGGAGATGTCTGTCAGGTCTTGGAATGTTCTGAAGATGTCTGTCAGATCTTGGAATGTTCTAGAGATTTCTGTCTAGTCTCAGAATGTTCTAGAGAACTAGTCTCAGAATGTTCTGGGAATGTCTGACAAGTCTCGGAGTACTCTGGATATATCTGTCAGATCTTGGAATGATCTGGAGATGCCTGTCAAGTCCTTTGTCCTGCTGTTCCATTAGCTCAGGCTTTTGTGGAATTTTGCTTGTACTACCTGTGCCAGGGCAGCTGCTACACAGCATAGTAGCTTATTATCAGGGTCTATCACACTTTAGGGCAAAGGTTGCTTGTTTTGTGTGGTTGGACAACCAACACCAGGTGTGTATGGGGTAATCGTCATGTGTTTTTGTGATAAACTGACCCCTTTTGGTCATTATGTACTTACATGTTTGTCTCTTCCTTCTGCTTGTCTTAATTCTGTTTTGTCAGATGTAAGCACAGCACCTTCAAGTTCCTGCAGCTCTTCAAGTTCCATCTGCTACAAAGCCACTTGCATCCCTTTCTTTCAAGCTCTCAGCCTGTGCATCGTTCAGATGCTGTGAATTTCTTGAGGTGGTATGCTGTTGGATCTTGATTTATTAAATCCCATTCAGGTGATCTGTCTTTTACTGACAGATTCAGACTGCTCACATTAAGAGACATGGATGAAGGTGTGTATTTAACACTGTCCTCTTCCGGCTTTTCTTCTAGTTGTTCTGTGCTTATTTTTCCTTCCCCTCTCTTTCCTCTGTACAGTAATTGGCTTATAGAGTTGTTAATATTTTGTCTTGGTCAGGGTTTTACTGCTGTGAACAGACACCATGACAAAGCACCTGTTACAAGGTCAACATTTAACTGGGGTTGGCTTATAGGTTCAGATTTTCAGTCCATTATCATCAAGGCAGGAGCATGGCAGCATCCCAGCAGGCTTGGTGCAGAGGAGCTGAGAGTTCTACATCTTCATCTGAAGGCTAATAGTAGAAGACTTTCTTCCAGACAACTAGGATGAGGGTTTAAACCCCACTCCCACTGTGACAAACCTACTCCAAGAAGGCGATAGTTTCTCCAACATGACCATACCCACTCCAAGAAGGCCATAACTACTCCAACACGACCTCACCCAATTAAAAAAGGCCACACCCACTCCAACAGGGACATACCCACTCCAACAAGGACACACCTACTCCAACAAGGACACACCTGCAAATAGTGCCCTGCCCTGGGCCAAGGCTATGCTAACCATCACATCTTCATTCCTATTTCTCTCTGGTATTCTGCTATTCTTACACTCTCCTATGCAAATCCCAATGGTCATTGTCTTTCTGCCATTTCTGGTAATAAGCCCCTCTTTATCCCTTCTTGTAAGGTTGGTATCATGGCCATGAATTCTTTTTTGTTTCTTGGGGAAGATCTTAGTTTCTTCTTTGATTCTGAAGCCTTGCTGGGTTTAGTAATCGGTTTGGCGGTTATTTTCTTCCAGGACATCAGCACACCATTCCACACACACTGGCCTGCAGAGTTCTGCTTAGGGGCCTGCAGTTTATCTAGGGGGCTTGGATCAAATGGGACTTGATGCTTCTCTCTTTTGCAGACGGTGTGCCATGGTGAGAGTTTTGTTGTGTTCATTTAAGATTCTTTAGACCTTGAACCCTCCCTTGTGTGTCCATAACTGTCCTAAAGGAAATTTCTGGAATTCACTGTATAGACTTTCTGTGTTCCAAATGTTTATCTCCACCATTTCAGGGATACCAGTGGTTCTGACACCAATTATTGATCATGTCCCAAAGATCTCCCATACTCTTTCCAATCTTTCCCCTTTATTTTTGTCTTAAGGTGATATTTTAAAGACCTGTCAGATAGGACTGGTAGATGTGAAAGCTGTCATTATTCTTTACCACTGCTGGGAGGTTGTCACCCGAGAGGAGACCTTGTGCTCTCTAGAAATGGAATCCTGTGACCCTGAGCTGTGGGTTGTGACTAGAACAGGTGATTTCCCTGCAGATGAGCTGCCTGCTGTTGCTAGAATGTTCCTAGGCTGTGCACCTCACATCGGGCTATGGTGAGCCTGTGGGCACAATCAGGAACTCTCAAGGCTCTACTCCTACCTTGTTGGTGACAGGGACTGGAATGGCACGTAAATGAGGTGATAGGAGCTGCCGAGCAGGTGCCCTCAGGCCTGGAACTCTATGCATTAGGCTGGTTTTTTTGATTGTGTGTGTGTGTGTGTGTGTGTGTGTGTGTGAGTGTGTGTGTATGTGTGTATCTGTGTGTGTGTGTGTGTGTGTGTTTAAAAGATTTGACTTATATCAATACACTGTAGCTGTTT
Organism: Apodemus agrarius; assembly: GCA_964023405.1. NCBI lineage: Eukaryota > Metazoa > Chordata > Mammalia > Rodentia > Muridae > Apodemus > Apodemus agrarius. Next base: position 10,938,112 of record OZ030025.1, on the reverse strand, counting down.
CTAGACACACCAGAAGAGGGCACTGGATCTCTTTACAGATGGTTGTGAGCCACCATGTGGTTGCTGGAATTTGAACTCAGGACCTTCAGAAGAGCAGTCAGTGCTCTTAACCACTGAGCCATCTCTCCAGCCCAGTCCTGGAATTCTTGTAAAGCCAGGATACCAAGTTTCTTCCAGGGACTCAGGACAAGGACACACCCTCCATTTTCTCCCCTCCCCTCCCCTCCCCTCCCCTTCTTTCACCTCCCATCCCTTCCCATCCCTTCCCCTCCCCTCCACTCTGCTCCCCCTTTTTCCTCCCCTCTATTCCCCTCTACTCTCTCCCCTACTCACAAGGAGTCCCTTTCCCTGAATTTATCAGAGACATTCCATGAGCCCTAACACAGGAAAGCACAGACCCAGACCCAGAGGAAGTGAACCCGGGAGCCAAGTATCAGAGCATGGAACAGGGGGCAGGAGCTGTGGGTCTGTGTAAGGACTCCAAGCCTCACAGATGAAGACACAGAGCTGGTGGAAGAGGAGGACGGTCACTATGGAGACGGAATAGATCAGAAGAAGTTTTATTGATGTGTATAGGTCTAGAGTGGTACAAAAAGCCACAGAAGCAGGTCATCCAGACAGGGAGGGAAGGAGAGGCCAGCTCTCCTGGGACCTGGTGGAGGAGGACCATGCTGGCCCCCTTATCGGGTGGAGCTATACTCAGGTTCCTCTTCAGACCCTATACATCTTTCTTCTGAGCCACACCTCCATGAACAGCAAGTACAGGCTGGTGGAGGTGTGGTCCTGTGTCCTGCTGCTTTAGTAGGTCCTGGCCCTCAGCAGCTGGACTTCTGGCCACAGCAGGCCTGTCTGGAGCAGGCAGGGCGGCACAGCAGGGACACACAGGAGGCTGGGCGACAGCAGCTGGGCTGGCAGGAGGAGGCACAGCAGGAGGAGGTGGGCACACAACAGGCAGATCTGCACACAGGGCGGCACAGCAGGGACATGCTGGAGCAGGGCTTGCAGCACACAGGAGCACAGCAGGAGGGCTGGCAGCAGGAGGAGGAGGAGCCAGAGCAGATGGGGGTGCAGCACACAGGCTTGCAGCAGACAGGCACACAACAGGAGGGCTGGCAACATGAGGACTGGCAGCTAGACTGCTGGCAGCATGACCCAGAGCAGATGGGTGTGCAGCAGACAGGCTTGCAGCAAAGGGTCACAGAGCAGGATGGCTGGCAGGGTGAGCAGGTACAGCAAGCTGGCTGGCAGCTAGACTGCTGGCAGCATGAGGGTGTGCAGCAGGAGGATTGGCAGCAGGGGCTGGACACACAGTTCACTGGGGTACAGACGAGGGTCAGGCAAGGGGTTGGGGCACAGCAACTTGGGGCACAGCAGGGAACACAGCAGCTGGACTGGCAGCAGCTGGGGATACAGCAAGGAACACAGCAGCTGGGGGCACAGCAGCTGGACTGGCAGCAGCTGGGTTGGCAGCAGCTGGACTGGCAGCAGCTGGGGGCACAGCAGCAGGGCTCATAGCAGCTCTCTGGGCAATCATCTACCTGCCAGGAGGAGCTGGTGCAAGCATCAGAGCAGACAGACATGGCGGAGGCGGCCATGGCGGGGTTGGCTGGGCGCTGGGAGTGTGTGTTGAGTGACTGTGTGAGTGTTGAGGGATGTGTGTGAGAGGTGCTCTGGGCTCTGGGCTTTTATCCTCCAGGTGTGTTTTGCTGCAGGAGGCTCTGAGTACTTCCATTTCCTTGTTATTCAGTCTGGAGGGTGCTCTGTGGGTCTCAGTCATTAACTCTTGTTGGGCTGGTTGTTCTAACAACAAACTCATCTGGAGGGAAAGCACAGACTTCCTGGGCTGACCCTGTGCCCTCTGTCTTGTGGCGCCTGCCAGGGGACCTGGTGATGACACTGAGCACTAAGACTACTGTGTCCTCTAATCCTTTCTATTCCTGTGCTGCTGGGGTCTGTCTGACTGTGTTTTATGAGTGGGAAGTGTTAGTGGGAGAGCTCATAAATCTTTTCTAAATGTTTGCTGTTCTTCTCTAAAGCTTTCGTCCCTGGTCTCTTCGTTCATGTGTGGTCTTTCCTTGTCCTTAACTTCTTGACCATCTCAAATCAAATCCGTTGGCCTGGTCCAGTTTGTACACTTCAGACCTGAGACAAGGATGGATGGAAATGCAGGAGACACCTGCAACAGTAACCACTTGATCTTTGTAGCAAAATAAGAGGAGACTGGGTGTGCTGCGGCATCAGATGGTCAGGAAACAATGTAACACTAAATATAAACACAGAGATCAACCTATGTATCAAGACTACATGCCTACCATCACATAGACACCAATTGATATGAAGCTGATCTGGGAAGAACCCAACAGCTCTGGCAACCTGACACCAGCTGGCCACATCCACAAGCCATTGCTAGTGCAGTACAGTAGAAAAAGAAGAAATAGAAGGGTTGGAGAGATGTCTCAGTGGTTAAGAGCACTGACTGCTCTTCCAGAGGTCCTGAGTTCAGTTCCCAGGAACTACATGGTGACTCCTAACCATTTGTAATGGGATCTGATGCTTTCTTCTGGTGTGTCTGAAGACAGCTACAGTGTACTCACATAAATAAAATAAATAAATATTTTAAAGAAGAAGTAGGAAGAGGAAAAGAAATAGGAGGAGGAGAAGAAGAAGACAAAAAAGAAGATGAAGAGGAAGATGAAGAGGAGGAGGAAGAAGAAGAAGAAGAAGAAGAAGAAGAAGAAGAAGAAGAAGAAGAAGAAGAAGAAGAAGAAGAAAAAGAAGAAAAAGAAGAAAAAGAAGAAATAGAAGGAGAAGGAGGGCCTCAGAGAATACCGTGCACAGCCACAGAGACCACACAAAGCAGCAGCAGCTTTCCTTGTCCTTAGGTCGTCTCACAGCTTAGGCCAAAGAAATCTCAATGACTTTGAAATTGTTGAGACCTTATGAGACATCATCTCAAGATGGAAAGAAAAAGAAACCAAAACAGAAAGAGAACTGGAGAGTTCACTAATCTGTAGAAATAGAAGACATACTGGGATAGCCATGGAGTCAGAGGGAGAGGCTGGAAGATAAAAGAAATGGTTGAAAATGAAAAGACAACAAACCCACCCTGAGATGCAGCCAAAACAGCACAAGAGGGAAATTCATAGCTGTGAAGGAAGAGCCCAGACCAGCCATCTAAACACATGCCTCAAAGAACCAGGAGCAGGAAGCACAAACAATCCCAAGCCAGCAGTACACAGGAAATACAGAGTAGAGCTGGAAAAGGAGGTCAGGAAAAAAAGAGTCTTGGGAACCCGGGCAACAAAGAGCAACAGTTGTCCTGCTGTTCCATTAGGTCAGGCTTTTGTGGAATTTTGCATGCACTACCCACTGCCGGGGGAGCTGCTGCACAACACAGTACCTTATTACCAGGGTCTATCACACTTTTGGTCGATGGCTGCTTGCTTTGTGAGGTTGGACAACCAACACCGGGTGGGTATGGGGTAATTGTCCTGTGTTTGTGTGATAAAATGACCTCCTTTGGTCATTATGCAGTTACATGTTTGTGTCTTCTTTCTGCTTGTCTTAATTCAGTTTTGTCAGATGTAAGCATAGCATCTTCAAGTTCCTGCAGCTCTTGAAGTTCCATCTGCCGACAAAGCCACTTGCATCCCTTTCTTTCAGGCTCTCAGCCTGTGTGTCGTTCAGATGCTGTGAATTTCTTGAGGGCAGTATGCTGTTGGATCTTGATTTATTAAATCCCATTCAGGTGCTCTGTCTTTTACTGACAGATTCAGACTGCTCACATTCAGTCGTTGATGAAGGTGTGCACTCACGCCTGTCCTCTTCCTGCTTTTATTCCAGTTGTTCTGTGCTTATTTCTTTCCTTCCTCTCTCTTTCCTCTGTGCAGTTAATGGCTTATAGAATTGTTAATATTCTGTCTTGCTTAGGGTTTTTCTGCTGTGAACAGACACAATGACCAATGGAACTCTTATAAGGACAACATTTAATTGGGGCTGGCTTATTGGTTCAGAGGTTCAGTCCATTATCATCAAGGTCGGAGCGGCAGCATCCAGGCAGGCATGATGCAGGAGGAGCTGAGAGTTCTACATCTTCATCTGAAGGCTGCTAGTAGAAGACTGACTTCCAGACAACTAGGATGAGGGTCTTAAAGCCCACGCCCACAGAGACAAACCTACCCCAATAAGGCCATAGCTTCTCCAACATGACCATACCCACTCCAACAAGGCCATACTCACTGCAACATGACCACACCCATCTCAACAAGGCTACACCCACTCCAACAAGGCCATACCCATGCCAACAAGGCCACCCCTCCAAATAATGCCATGCCCTGGGCCAAGAATATGCTATCCAACACATATTCATTCTTATTTCTCTCTGGTATTCTGGTATTCTTACACTTTCATATGCAAACCCCAATGGTCATTGTCTTTCTGCCATTTCTGGTAATAAGACCCTCTTCCTCCCTTCTTGTAAGGTTGGTATCATGGCCATGAATTCTTTTTGTTTCTTAGGGAAGGTCTTTGTTTCTTCTTTGATTCTGAATCCTTGCTGGGTTTACTAATTGTGTTTGGCAGTTATTTTCTTCCAGGACATCAGCACACCATTCCACACACACTGGCCTGCAGAGTTCTGCTTAGGAGCCTGCAGTTGATCTAGGGGGCTTGCTATCAAATGGGACTTGATGCTTCTCTCTTTTGTAGACGGTGTGCCATGGTGAGGGTTTTGTTGTATCCATTTAAGATTTTTTAGACCTTGAACCATACCTTGTGTGTCCATATCCTAATGAAATTTCTGGAATTCACTGTGTAGAGTTTCTGTGTTCCAAACTTTTCTCTCCACCATTTCAGGAGTACCAGTGGTTCTGACACCAATGATTGATGATGTCCCAAAGATCTCCCATACTCTTTCCAATCTTTCCCCTTTATTTTTGTCTTAAGGTGATATTTTCAAAGACCTGTCAGACAGGACTGGTAGATGTGAAAGCTGTCATTATTCTTTACCACTGCTGGGAGGTTGTAACCCGAGAAGAGACCTTGTGCTGTCTAGAAATGGAATCCTTTGACCCTGAGCAGAGGGTTGTGACTAGAACAGGTGATTTCCCTGCAGATGAGCTGCCTGATGTTGCTAGAATGTTCCTAGTCTGTGCACCTCACATCGGGCTATGGTCAGCCTGTGGGTATAATCAGGAAACCTCAAGGCTCTACTCCTACCTTGTTGGTGACAGGGACTGGAATGGCACCTAGATGAGGTGATAGGAGCTGCCGAGTAGGTGCCCTCAGGCCTGGAACTCTTCATGCATTAGCCTGTTTTTTTGTTTGTTTGTTTGTTTGTTTTGGTTTTTTTAAGATTTAATATACTTATATGAATACACTGTAGCTATTTCTAGACACACCAGAAGAGGGCACTGGGTCTCGTTACAGATGGTTGTGAGCCACCATGTGGTTGCTGGGATTTGTACTCAGGACCTTCAGAAGAGCAGTCAGTGCTCTTAACCACTGAGCCATCTCTCCAGCCCAGTCCTGGAATTATTGTAAAGCCAGGATAGCTTTTCTCCCAAGGTCTTAGGACAAGGATACACCCTCCTCTCCCCTCCCGTCCCCTCTCTTCCCTAGTCCTCCCTTCCCTCCCCTCAACTCCTCTCCCCTCCTCACAATGAGTCCCTTTCCCTGGATTTATCAGAGACATTTCATGAGCCCTAGCACAGGAAAGCACAGACACAGACCCAGAGGAAGTGAACCCGGGAGCCAAGTATCAGAGCATGGAACAAGGGGGCAGGAGCTGTGGGTCTGTGTAAGGACTCCAAGCCTCACAGATGAAGACACAGAGCTGGTGGAAGAGGAGGACGGTCACTATGGAGACGGAATAGATCAGAAGAAGTTTTATTGATGTGTGTAGGTCTAGAGTGGTACAACAAACCACAGAAGCAGGTCATCCAGACAGGGAGGGAAGGAGAGGCCGGCTCTCCTGGGACCTGGTGGAGGAGGACCACCATGCTGGCCCCCTTAAGGGGTAGAGCTATACTCAGCTTCCTCTTCAGACCCTATACATCTTTCTTCTGAACCACACCTCCATGAACAGCAAGTACAGCCTGGTTGAGGTGTGGTCCTGTGCCCTGCTGCTTTAGTAGGTCCTTGCACTCAGCAGCTGGACTTCTGGCCACAGCAGGCCTGTCTGGAGCAGGCAGGGCGGCACAGCAGGGACACACAGGAGGCTGGGCGACAGCAGCTGGGCTGGCAGGAGGAGGCACAGCAGGAGGAGGTGGGCACACAGCAGGCAGGTCTGCACACAGGGCGGCACAGCAGGGACACGCTGGAGCAGGGCTTGCAGCACACAGGAGCACAGCAGGAGGGCTGGCAGCAGGAGGAGGAGGAGCCAGAGCAGATGGGGGTGCAGCACACAGGCTTGCAGCAGACAGGCACACAGCAGGAGGGCTGGCAGCATGAGGACTGGCAGCTAGACTGCTGGCAGCATGACCCAGAGCAGATGGGTGTGCAGCAGACAGGCTTGCAGCAAAGGGTCACAGAGCAGGATGGCTGGCAGGGGGAGCAGGTGCAGCAAGCTGGCTGGCAGCTAGACTGCTGGCAGCATGAGGGTGTGCAGCAGGAGGATGGGCAGCAGGGGCTGGACACACAGCTCACTGGGGTACAGACAAGGGTCAGGCAGGGGGCTGGGGCACAGCAGCTGGGGGCACAGCAAGGAACACAGCAGCTGGACTGGCAGCAGCTGGGGGCACAGCAGCTGGACTGGCAGCAGCCGGGTTGGCAGCAGCTGGACTGGCAGCAGCTGGGGGCACAGCAGCAGGGCTCACAGCAGCTCTCTGGGCAGTCATCCACCTGCCAGGAGGAGCTGGTGCAAGCGTCAGAGCAGACAGACATGGTGGAGGCGGCCATGGCGGGGTTGGCTGGGAGTTGGGAGTGTGTGTTTACTGACTGTGAGTGTTGATGGATGTGTGTGAGAGGTGCTTGGGCTCTGGGCTTTTATCCTCCAGGTGTGTTTTGCTGCAGGAGGCTCTGAGTACTTCCATTTCCTTGTTATTCAGTCTGGAGGGTGCTCTGTGGGGCTCAGTCACTAACTCCTGTTGGGCTGGTTGCTCTAACAACAAACTCATCAGGAGGGAAAGCACAGACTTCCTGGGCTGACCCTGTGCCCTCTGTCTTCTGGTGAGTCCCAGGGTACCTGGTGATGACTCTGAGCACTAAGACTCCTGTGTCCTCCAGCACTGTCCGTTCCTGTGCTGCTGCGGTCTGTCTGACTGTGTTCTGTGAGGGGGAAGTGTTAGTGGGAGAGCTCATAAATCTTTTCTAAGTGTTTGCTGTTGTTCCTCTCTAAAGCTATGGGCCCTGGGCTCATCCTTCATGGCTGGTCTTTCTTTGTCCTTAACTTCTTGACCATCTCAGGTCACATCCATTGGCCTGACTCAGTTCATACACTTTAGACCTGAGACAAGGATGGATGGAAACGCAGGAGACACCTGCACCAGGAACCATGACGATCTGGGTAGAAAACTAAGGGCAGATCCGGCAGGCTGGAGAGTCAGAGGCTTAGTGATCCTTCCATAAAGATAACAGATTCTATTGCTTGACTGAGAAAAATAACTTTACAGGAAAGGTCTGGTACCCCAAAGTCTCTGGCCACACAGGCAGCACAAAGGTCACAGGTTTAGAAAGCACACACCTGCTCCAGCCTTCTGGGTGGAGAAGGGGTTTTGCATTCTTCCCCTTGGAGCGACGGCCATGTGTGCATGGCATTCCAGGTTCCCCAAGTACATGACCGTGAGCGCATCTGACATTTGGGCCCCCCACACCAGTAACTTCTTACATTGAGTTCCTTTTAAGTTGTGTTCCCTCCCCTCCCCTCTTCTCTCTCCTTTCCTTTGTAGACACTGCTTGTCATTTGGCGTGTTCTTTGCCTTGGGCCACGGACTCTGATTCTTTGATTGTTCTTTCTGCCCTGACTTGTATTCTTTCTGGTTTGGGATGTGGTTCATTTTGCCTTTATGAGACCTTGGGGTGGACACCTCAGGTGAGACCTTAGGTTGTTTGCTTTCGGACTTGTCTTTCTAGCTCCTGGTGTGTGGGTATTGCTGATAAAAACTTCACTCCGTGATGGATTTTTTGTGTCTGGGGTTTCTGTATGTAATATTTATCAATCACTGGCTGTCTGAGTTCGGGTTTTACTGCTGTGAACAGACACCATGACCAAGGCAGCTCTCATAATGACAACATTTAATTGAAGCTGGCTTATAGGTTCACAGGTTCAGTCTATAATCATCAAGGCAGGAACATGCCAACATCCAGGTAGGCACGGTGCAGGAGAAGCTGAGAGTTCTACATCTTCATCTGAAGGCTGCTAGTGGATGACTGAGTTCCAGGCAGCTAGGATGAGGGTCTTAAACTCCATGCCCACAGTGACACACCTACTCCAACAAGACCACACCCACTCCAACAAGACCATACCTCCTAATAGTGCCACTTCTTGGGCCAAGCATATTCAAACCATGACATTGTAACCCTCTGACTTCCTCAGTAACCAAAAGCTTATTTTAAAACATCTGTGTGTGTGCTTGTGTATGTGTGTGTGTGTGTGTGTGTGTGTGTGTGTTTGTGTGTGTGTGTAAAAATGTATGTGCCAAGGTGTGTATGTAGAGATAAGAGGACAATTCTTAGGAGTCAAATCTCTCCTGCCACTCAGTGGGATCTGGGGCTCAAACTCAGTCTGCCAGAGCCTCACCCAAGCACCACTGAGCCATCCCACCAGCCGGAGCATATTGTTTTGACACATTTATGGTCACAGATCCTCTATTCCCCATAGAAAAGAATTGGATTCGTCCTAATGTCCACCAAATAAGAGATAACGAGGCATACATATGCATGGTGGGATTCTACTCTGCCATAAAGAAACAGGACATGAACTCTGAAGGAAACTGAAGGAACTGGAAAAATATCCTATCGACTGAGGCAGCACAGGTTCAGAGAGGCAAATGCTCGTCTATGAATTCTCTCTCACATTCAAACTCTAACTTCCTATGTTCACATGTGCTCACTTCTGTGGGACTGAGTGGGTATATAGCTAGGAAAACGGGGAAGGGGGCTGGGGGAGGGGAGGGATTCAGACAGAGAGCAGGGGTAGCTGAGCGTGGTACATAAAGGTAGAAGGATGACCCAGAGGTAGAATGGTTTAAGTGGGCAAGGCGCAGTGAGGGCGGGGCCGACACAGCGAATCTCAGTGCATATGAAGGTGCTGTGAGGAAGCTTGCTGCTCAGTGAATCTTCAAAACAAAGCAAGCATTTCATAACTCTTAAGTTTCGCTCAGGATGCTTATAGATGCACACTGTGATCTGAAAAGACACAGGGTATGATTTCAGCGGTTTGTAGTTTCTTAAGGCTTTGTTGTCATCCTCTGATCTGGTCTATGCTAGGTAGAGAAAGTTTCATGTGCCGAAGGAAAGAATGTGTATGCTGTCCCTGGTGGAATGTTCGGGAGATGTCTGTCAGATCTTGGAATGTTCTGGAGATGTCTGTCAAGTCTCAGAATGTTCTGGGAATGTCTGACAAGTCTCGGAGTACTCTGGATATATCTGTCAGATCTTGGAATGTTCTGGAGATGCCTGTCAAGTCCTTTGCTCTGCTGTTCCATTAGCTCAGGCTTTTGTGGAATTTTGCTTGCACCACCCACTGCCAGGGCAGCTGCTGCACAGCACAGTAGCTTATTATCAGGGTCTATCGCACTTTAGGGCAAAGGCTGCTTGTTTTGTGAGGTTGGACAACCAATACCAGGTGTGTATGGGGTAATCGTCATGTGTTTTTGTGATAAACTGACCCCTTTGGTCATTATGCAGTTACATGTTTGTCTCTTCCTTCTGCTTGTCTTAATTCTGTTTTGTCAGATGTAAGCACAGCATCTTCAAGTTCCTGCAGCTCTTCAAGTTCCATCTGCTACAAAGCCACTTGCATCCCTTTCTTTCAGGCTCTCAGTCTGTGCATCGTTCAGATGCTGTGAATTTCTTAAGGGCGGTATGCTGTTGGATCTTGATTTATTAAATCTCATTCAGGTGATCTGTCTTTTTACTGACAGATTCAGACTGCTCACATTCAGAGTCGTTGATGAAGGTGTGCATTCACACCCGTCCTCTTCTGGCTTTTCTTCTAGTTGTTCTGTGCTTATTTTTCCTTCCCCTGTCTTTCCTCTGTGCAGTAAATGGCTTATAGAGTTGTTAATATTTTGTCTTGGTCAGGGTTTTACTGCTGTGAACAGACACCAAGACCAATGCACCTCTTACAAGGACAACATTTAATTGGGGTTGGCTTATAGGTTCAGATTTTCAGTCCATTATCATCAAGGCGGAAGCATGGAAGCATCCCGGCAGGCTTGGTGCAGGGGGAGCTGAGAGTCCTACATCTTCATCTGAAGGCTAATAGTAGAAGACTGGCTTCCAGACAACTAGGATGAGGGTCTTATACCACACTCCCACTGTGACAAACCTACTCGAAGAAGGCGATAGCTTCTCCAACATGACCATACCCACTCCAACAAGGCCATAACTACTCCAACATGACCTCACCCAATTCAAAAAGGCCACACCCACTCCAACAGGGACATACCCACTCCAAGAAGGCCACACCTATTCCAACAAGGACACACCTCCAAATATTGCCCCACCCTGGGCCAAGAATATGCTAACCATCACATATTCATTCCTATTTCTCTCTGGTATTCTGGTATTCTTACACTTTCCTATGCAAACCCCAACAGTCATTGTCTTTCTGCCATTTCTGGGTAATAAGACACTCTTCCTCCCTTCTTGTAAGGTTGGTATCATGGCCATGACTTCTTTTTTGTTTCTTGGGGAAGGTCTTTGTTTCTTCTTTGATTCTGGAGCCATGCTGTGTTTAGTAATCGTGTTTCGCGGTTATTTTCTTACAGGACATCAGCACACCATTCCACACACACTGGCCTGCTGAGTTCTGCTTAGGAGCCTGCAGTTGATCTAGGGGGCTTGCTATCAAATGGGACTTGATGCTTCTCTCTTCCTCAGACATTGTGCCCTGGTGAGGGTTTTGTTGGGTCCATTTAAGATTCTTTAGACCTTGAACCCTCCCTTGTGTGTCCATATCTGTCCTAAAGGAAATTTCTGGAATTCACTGTATAGACTTTCAGTGTTCCAAACTTTTCTCTCCACCATTTCAGGGATACCAGTGGTTCGGAGACCAATGATTGATGATGTCCTAAAGATCTCCCATACTCTTTCCAATCTTTCCCCTTTATTTTTGTCTTAAGGTGATATTTTCAAAGACCTGTCAGACAGGACTGGTAGATGTGAAAGCTGTCATTATTCTTTACCACTGCTGGGAGGTTGTGACCCGAGAAGAGACCTTGTGCTCTCTAGAAATGGAATCTTGTGACCCTGAGCAGTGGGTTGTGACTAGTACAGGTGATTTCCCTGCAGATGAGCTGCCTGCTGTTGCTAGAATGTTCATAGGCTCTGTACCTCACATCGGGCTATGGTGAGCCTGTGGGCACAATCAGGAAATCTCAAGGCTCTACTCCTACCTTGTTGGTGACAGGGACTGGAATGGCACGTAGATGAGGTGATAGGAAGGAGCTGCCGAGCAGGTGCCCTTAGTCCTGGAACTCTTTATACATTAGCCTGGTTTTTTGATTGTGTGTGTTTGTGTGTGTGTGTCTGTGTGTGTGTGTGTGTGTGTGTGTGTGTGTGTGTCTGTTTAAAAGATTTGTTTTACTTATATGAGTACACTGTAACTGTTTCCAGACACATCAGAAGAGGGCACTTGATCTCTTTACAGATGGTTGTGAGCCACCATGTGGTTGCTGGGAACTGAACTTAGGACCTTTGGAAGAGTATTCAGTGCTCTTAACCACTGAGCCATTTCTCCAGCCCAGTCCTTGAATTCTTGTAAGGCCTGACTCTCCCAGGGAGTCAGGACAAGGACACACCCTCCATTTTTTCCCCTCCCCTCCCCTCCCCTTCTTTCACCTCCCATCCCTTCCCATCCCTTCCCCTCCCCTCCACTCTGCTCCCCCTTTTTCCTCCCCTCTATTCCCCTCTACTCTCTCCCCTCCTCAAAATGAGTCCTTTTCCCTGGATTTATCAGAGACATTCCATGAGCCCTAACACAGGAAAGCACAGACCCACACCCAGGGGAACTGAACCCGGGAGCCAAGTATCAGAGCATGGAACAAGGGGGCAGGAGCTGTGGGTCTGTGTAAGGACTCCAAGCCTCACAGATGAAGACACAGAGCTGGTGGAAGAGGAGGACGGTCACTAAGGAGACAGAATAGATCAGAAAAAGTTTTATTGACGTGTGTAGGTCTAGAGTGGTACAACAAGCCACAGAAGCAGGTCATCCAGACAGGGAGGGAAGGAGAGGCCAGCTCTCCTGGGACCTGGTGGTGGAGGACCATGCTGGCCCTCTAAGGTGTGGAGCTATACTCAGTTTCCTCTTCAGACCCTATATATCTTTCCTCTGAGCCACACCTCCATGAACAGCATGTACAGACTGGTGGAGGTGTGGTCATGTGCTGTGCTGCTTTAGTAGGTCCTGGCCCTCAGCAGCTGGACTTCTGGCCACAGCAGGCCTGTCTGGAGCAGGCAGGGCGGCACAGCAGGGACACACAGGAGGCTGGGCGACAGCAGCTGGGCTGGCAGGAGGAGGCACAGCAGGAGGAGGTGGGCACACAGCAGGTAGGTCTGCACACAGGGCGGCACAGCAGGGACACACTGGAGCAGGGCTTGCAGCACACAGGAGCACAGCAGGAGGGCTGGCAGCAGGAGGAAGAGGAGCCAGAGCAGATGGGGGTGCAGCAGACAGGCTTGCAGCACACAGGCACACAGCAGGAGGGCTGGCAGCATGAGGACTGGCAGCTAGACTGCTGGCAGCATGACCCAGAGCAGATGGGTGTGCAGCAGACAGGCTTGCAGCAAAGAGTCACACAGCAGGATGGCTGGCAGGGTGAGCAGGTACAGCAAGCTGGCTGGCAGCTAGACTGCTGGCAGCATGAGGGTGTGCAGCAGGAGGATTGGCAGCAGGGGCTGGACACACAGCTCACTGGGGTGCAGACGAGGGTCAGGCAGGGGGCTGGGGCACAGCAGCTGGGGGCACAGCAAGGAACACAGCAGCTGGACTGGCAGCAGCTGGGTTGGCAGCAGCTAGACTGGCAGCAGCTGGGGGCACAGCAGCAGGGCTCACAGCAGCTCTCTGGGCAATCATCCACCTGCCAGGAGGAGCTGGTGCAAGCATCAGAGCAGACAGACATGGTAGAGGTGGCAATGGCGGGGTTGGCTGGGAGCTGGGAGTGTGTATTGGGTGACTGTGTGAGTGTTGAGGGATGTGTGTGAGAGGTGCTCTAAGCTCTGGGCTTTTATCCTCCAGGCCTCTTTTGCTGCAGGAGGCTCTGAGTACTTCCATTTCCTTGTTATTCAGTCTGGAGGGTGATCTGCTGATCTCAGTCACTAACTCCTGTTGGGCTGGTTGCTCTAACAACAAACTCATCTGGAGGGAAAGCACAGACTTCCTGGGTTGACCCTGTGCCCTCTGTCTTGTGGCGCCTGCCAGGGGACCTGGTGAAGACACTGAGCACTAAGACTACTGTGTCCTCCAGCACTGTCCATTCCTGTGCTGCTGGGGTCTGTCTGACTGTGTTATATGGGTGGGAAGTGTTAGTGGGAGAGCTCATAATTCTTTTCTAGATGTTTGCTGTTGTTCCTCTCTAAAGCTATGGGCCCTGGACTCTTCCTTCGTGGATGATCTTTCACTGTGCTTAACTTCTTAACCATCCCAGGTCAAATCCATTGGCCTGGGCCAGTTCATACACTTTAGACCCAAGACAAGGAAGGATGAAAAGGCAAGAGACACCTGCAACAGTAACCACTTGATCTTTGTAGCAAAATAAGAGGAGACTGGGTGTGCTGTGGAGTCAGATGGTCAGGAAACAATGTAACACTAAATATCAACACAGAGATCAACCTATGTATCAAGACTACATGCCTACCATCACATAGACACCAATCGATATGAAGCTGATCTGGGAAGAACCCAACAGCTCTGGCAACCTGACAACAGCTGGCCACATCCACAAACCATTGCTAGTGCAGTTCAGTAGAAAAAGAAGAAATAGATGGGTTGGAGAGATGTCTCAGTGGTTAAGAGCACTGACTGCTCTTCCAGAGGTCCTGAGTTCAGTTCCCAGCAACTACATGGTGGCTCCTAACCATTTGTAATGGGATCTGATGCTTTCTTCTGGTGTGTTTGAAGACAGCTACAGTGTACTCACATAAATAAAATAAATAAATATTTTAAAGAAGAAGTAGGAAGAGGAAAAGAAATAGGAGGAGAAGAAGAAGACGAAGAAGAAGATGAAGAAGATGAGGAGGAGGAGAAGGAGGAGGAGGAGGAGGAGGAGGAGGAGGAGGAGGAAGAAGAAGAAGAAGAAGAAGAAGAAGAAGAAGAAGAAGAAGAAGAAGAAGAAGAAGTAATAGAAGGAGAAGGAGGGCCTCAGAGAACACCGTGCACAGCCACAGAGACCACACAAAGCAGCAGCAGCTTTCCTTGTCCTTAGGTCGTCTCACAGCTTAGGCCAAAGAAATCTCAATGACTTTGAAATTGTTGAGATCTTATGAGACATCATTTCAAGATGGAAAGAAAAAGAAACCAAAGCAGAAAGAGAACTGGAGAGTTCACTAATCTGTAGAAATAGAAGTCATACTTAGATAGACATGGAGTCAGAGGGAGAGGCTGGAAGATAAAAGAAATGGTTGAAAATGAAAAGACAACAAACCCACCCTGAGATGCAGCCAAAACAGCACAAGAGGGAAATTCATAGCTGTGAAGGAAGAGCCCAGACCAGCCATCTAAACTCATGCCTCAAAGAACCAGGAGCAGGAAGTGCAAACAATCCCAAGCCAGCAGTACACAGGAAATACAGAGTAGAGCTGGAAATGGAGGTCAGAAAAAAAAAAAAAAACAGCTTTGGGAACTCGGGCAACAAAGAGCAAGAGGTGTCCTGCTGTTCCATTAGGTCAGGCTTTTGTGGAATTTTGCTTGCACCACACACTGACAGGGCGGCTGCTGCACAGCACAGTAGCTTATTACCAAGGTCTCTCACACTTTTGGTTGAAGGCTGCTAGCTTCATGAGGTTGGACAACCAACACCGGGTAGGTATGGGGTAATCGTCATGTGTCTTTGTGATAAACTGACCCCTTTGGTCATTATGCAGTTACATGTTTGTCTCTTCTTTCTGCATGTCTTAATTCTGTTTTGTCAGATGTAAGCATAGCATCTTCAAGTTCCTGCAGCTCTTGAAGTTCCATCTGCCAACAAAGCCACTTGTATCCCTTTCTTTCAGGCTCTCAGCCTGTGTGTCGTTCAGATGCTGTGAATTTCTTGAGGGCAGTATGCTGTTGGATCTTGATTTAGTAAATCTCATTCAGGTGCTCTGTCTTTTTACTGACAGATTCAGACTGCTCACATTCAGAGTCGTTGATGAAGGTGTGCACTCACGCCTGTCCTCTTCCTGATTATTTCCAGTTGTTCTGTGCTTATTTCTTTCCTTCCTCTCTCTTTCCTCTGTGCAGTTAATGGCTTATAGAATTGTTAATATTTTGTCTTGGTTAGGGTTTTACTGCTGTGAACAGATACCATGACCAATGCACCTCTTACAAGGACAACATTTAATTGGGGCTGGCTTACAGGTTCAGAGGTTCAGTCCATTATGATCAAGGCAGGAGCAAGTCAGCATCCAGGCAGGCATGATGCCGGAGGAGCTGAGAGTTTTACATCTTCATGTGAAGGCTAATAGTAGAAGACTGACTTCCAGACAACTAGAATGAGGGTCTTAAAGCCCACGCCCACAGAGACAAACCTACTCCAATAAGGCCATAGCTTCTCCAACATGACCATACCCACTCCAACAAGGCCACACCCACTCCAACAAGGCCAACCCACCAAATAGTGCCACATCCTGGGCCAAGACTATGCTAACCATCACATATTCATTCCTATTTCTCTCTGGTATTCTTGTATTCTTACACTTTCATATGCAAACCCCAATGGTCATTGACTTTCTGCCATTTCTGGGTAATAAGACCCTCACCTCCCTTCTTGTAATGTTGGTATCACGGCCATGAATTCTTTTTTGTTTTTTGGGGAAGGTCTTTGTTTCTTCTTTGATTCTGAAGCCTTGCTGGGTTTAGTATTCGTGTTTGGCAGTTATTTTCTTCCAGGACATCAGCACACCATTCCACACACACTGGCCTGCAGAGTTCTGCTTAGGAGCCTGCAGTTGATCTAGGGGGCTTGCTATCAAATGGGACTTGATGTTTCTCCCTTTTGCAGACATTGTGCCATGGTCATGGTTTTGTTGTGTCCATTTAAGATTCTTTAGACCTTGAACTCTCCATTGTGTGTCCATATCTGTCCTAAAGGAAATTTCTGGAATTCACTGTATAGACTTTCAGTGTTCCAAACTTTTCTCTCCACCATTTCAGGGGTACCAGTGGTTCTGACACCAATGATTGATGATGTCCCAAAGATCTCCCATATTCTTTCCAATCTTTCCCCTTTATTTTTGTCTTAAGGTGATGTTTTCAAAGACCTGTCAGACAGGACTGGTAGATGTGAAAGCTGTCATTATTCTTTACCACTGCTGGGAGGTTGTGACCCGAGAAGAGACCTTGTGCTCTCTAGAAATGGAATCCTGTGACCCTGAGCAGTGGGTTGTGACTAGAACAGGTGATTTCTCTGCAGATGAGCTGCCTGCGGTTCCTAGAATGTTCATAGGCTCTGTACCTCACATCGGGCTATGGTGAGCCTGTGGGCACAATCAAGAAATCTCAAGGCTCTACTCCTACCTTGTTGGTGACAGGGACTGGAATGGCACGTAGATGAGGTGATAGGAAGGAGCTGCCAAGCAGGTGCCCTTAGTCCTGGAACTCTTTATACATTAGCCTGGTTTTTTGATTGTGTGTGTGTGTGTGTGTGTGTGTGTGTGTGTGTGTGTTTAAAAGATTTGTTTTACTTATATGAGTACACTGTAACTGTTTCCAGACACATCAGAAGAGGGCACTGAATCTCTTTACAGATCGTTGTGAGCCACCATGTGGTTGCTGGGAACTGAACTCAGGACCTTTGGAAGAGCATTCAGTGCTCTTAACCACTGAGCCATTTCTCCAGCCCAGTCCTTGAATTCTTGTAAGGCCAGGATACCAAGTCTCTCCCAGGGACTCAGGACAAGGACACACCCTCCATTTTCTCCCCTCCCATTCCCTCCCCTCCCCTTCTTTCACCTCCCATCCCTTCCCATCCCTTCCCCTCCCCTCCACTCTGCTCCCCCTTTTTCCTCCCCTCTATTCTCCTCTACTCTCTCCCCTCCTCAAAATGAGTCCTTTTCCCTGGATTTATCAGAGACATTCCATGAGCCCTAACACAGGAAAGCACAGACCCAGACCCAGGGGAACTGAACCAGGGAGCCAAGTATCAGAGCATGGAACAAGGGGGCAGGAGCTGTGGGTCTGTGTAAGGACTCCAAGCCTCACAGATGAAGACACAGAGCTGGTGGAAGAGGATGACGGTCACTATGGAGACGGAATAGATCAGAAAAAGTTTTATTGACCTGTGTAGGTCTAGAGTGGTACAACAAGCCACAGAAGCAGGTCATCCAGACAGGGAGGGAAGGAGAGGCCAGCTCTCCTGGGACCTGGTGGTGGAGGACCATGCTGGCCTCCTAAGGGGTGGAGCTATACTCAGCTTCCTCTTCAGACCCTATACATCTTTCCTCTGAGCCACACCTCCATGAACAGCATGTACAGACTGGTGGAGGTGTGGTCCTGTGCTCTGCTGCTTTAGTAGGTCCTGGCCCTCAGCAGCTGGACTTCTGGCCACAGCAGGCCTGTCTGGAGCAGGCAGGGCGGCACAGCAGGGACACACAGGAGGCTGGGCGACAGCAGCTGGGCTGGCAGGAGGAGGCACAGCAGGAGGAGGTGGGCACACAGCAGGCAGGTCTGCACACAGGGCGGCACAGCAGGGACACGCTGGAGCAGGGCTTGCAGCACACAGGAGCACAGCAGGAGGGCTGGCAGCAGGAGGAAGAGGAGCCAGAGCAGATGGGGGTGCAGCAGACAGGCTTGCAGCACACAGGCACACAGCAGGAGGGCTGGCAGCAGGAGGACTGGCAGCTAGACTGCTGGCAGCATGACCCAGAGCAGATGGGTGTGCAGCAGACAGGCTTGCAGCAAAGGGTCACAGAGCAGGATGGCTGGCAGGGTGAGCAGGTACAGCAAGCTGGCTGGCAGCTAGACTGCTGGCAGCATGAGGGTGTGCAGCAGGAAGATTGGCAGCAGGGGCTGGACACACAGCTCACTGGGGTACAGACAAGAGTCAGGCAGGAAGCTGGGGCACAGCAACTGGGGGCACAGCAAGGAACACAGCAGCTGGACTGGCAGCAGCTGGGGGCACAGCAGCTGGACTGGCAGCAGCTGGGTTGGCAGCAGCTAGACTGGCAGCAGCTGGGGGCACAGCAGCAGGGCTCACAGCAGCTCTCTGGGCAATCATCCACCTGCCAGGAGGAGCTGGTGCAAGCATCAGAGCAGACAGACATGGTGGAGGCGGCCATGGCGGGGTTGGCTGGGAGATGGGAGTGTGTGTTGAGTGACCGTGTGAGTGTTGAGGGATGTGTGTGAGAGGTGCTCTGGACTCTGGGCATTTATCCTCCAGGCGTGTTTTGCTGCAGGAGGCTCTGAGTACTTCCATTTCCTTGTTATTCAGTCTGGAGGGTGCTCTGCTGGTCTCAGTCACTAACTTCTGTTGGGCTGGTTGCTCTAACAACAAACTCATCTGGAGGGAAAGCACAGACTTCCTGGGTTGACCCTGTGCCCTCTGATTTGTGGCGCCTGCCAGGGGATCTGGTGATGACAGTGAGCACTAAGACTACTGTGTCCTCCAGCCCAGTCCGTTCCTGTGCTCCTGGGGTCTGTCTGACTGTATTTTGTGGAAGTGTTAGTGGGAGATCTCATAATTCTTTTCTAAATGTTTGGTGTTGTTCTTCTCTAAAGCTATCGGTTCTGGACTCTTCCCTCATGGATGGTCTTTCACTGTGCTTAACTTCTTGACCGTCTCAGGTCAAATCCATTGGCCTGAGCCAGTTCATACACTTTAGACCCAAGACAAGGAAGGATGAAAAGGCAAGAGACACCTGCAACAGTAACCACTTGATCTTTGTAGCAAAATAAGAGGAGACTGGGTGTGCTGCGGAGTCAGATGGTCAGGAAACAATGTAACACTAAATATCAACACAGAGATCAACCTATGTATCAAGACTACATGCCTACCATCACATAGACACCAATCCATATGAGGCTGATCTGGGAAGAACCCAACAGCTCTGGCAACCTGACAACAGCTGGCCACATCCACAAACCATTGCTAGTGCAGTTCAGTAGAAAAAGAAGAAATAGATGGGTTGGAGAGTTGTTTCAGTGGTTAAGAGCACTGACTGCTCTTCCAGAGGTCCTGAGTTCAGTTCCCAGCAACTACATGGTGGCTCCTAACCATTTGTAATGGGATCTGATGCTTTCTTCTGGTGTGTCTGAAGACAGCTAAAGTGTACTCACATAAATAAAATAAATTAATATTTTAAAGAAGAAGGAGTTAGAGGAAAAGAAATAGGAGGAGGAGAAGAAGACGAAGAAGAAGATGAAGAAGATGAGGAGGAGGAGGAAGAGGAGGAGCAGGAGGAGGAGGAGGAGGAGGAGGAGGAAGAAGAAGAAGAAGAAGAAGAAGAAGAAGAAGAAGAAGAAGAAGAAGAAATATAAGGAGAAGGAGGGCCTCAGAGAACACTGTGCACAGCCAGAGAGACCACACAAAGCAGCAGCAGCTTTCCTTGTCCTTAGGTCGTCTCACAGCTTAGGCCAAAGAAATCTCAATGACTTTGAAATTGTTGAGATCTTATGAGACATCATCTCAAGATGGAAAGAAAAAGAAACCAAAACAGAAAGAGAACTGGAGAGTTCACTAATCTGTAGAAATAGAAGACGTACTTAGATAGCCATGGAGTCAGAGGGAGAGGCTGGAAGATAAAAGAAATGGTTGAAAATGAAAAGACAACAAACCCACCCTGGGATGCAGCCAAAACAGCACAAGAGGGAAATTCATAGCTGTGAAGGAAGAGCCCAGACCAGCCATCTAAACACATGCCTCAAAGAACCAGGAGCAGGAAGTGCAAACAATCCCAAGCCAGCAGGACACAGGAAATACAGAGTAGAGCTGGAAATGGAGGTCAGAAAAAAAACAGCTTTGGGAACCCGGGCAACAAAGAGCAACAGCTGTCCTGCTGTTCCATTAGGTCAGGATTTTGTGGAATTTTGCTTGCACCACACACTGACAGGGCGGCTGCTGCACAGCACAGTAGCTTATTACCAGGGTCTATCACACTTTTGGTCAAAGGCTGCTAGCTTCATGAGGTTGTACAACCAACATCGGGTAGGAATGGGGTAATCGTCGTGTGTTTTTGTGATAAACTGACCCCTTTGGTCATTATGCAGTTACATGTTTGTCTCTTCTTTCTGCTTGTCTTAATTCTGTTTTGTCAGATATAAGCATAGCATCTTCAAGTTCCTGCAGCTCTTGAAGTTCCATCTGCCGACAAAGCCACTTGTATCCCTTTCTTTCAGGCTCTCAGCCTGTGTGTCGTTCAGATGCTGTGAATTTCTTGAGGGCAGTATGCTGTTGGATCTTGATTTATTAAATCCCATTCAGGTGCTCTGTCTTTTTACTGACAGATTCAGACTGCTCACATTCAGAGTCGTTGATGAAGGTGTGCACTCACGCCCGTCCTCTTCCTGCTTTTCTTCCAGTTGTTCTGTGCTTATTTCTTTGATTCCTCTCTCTTTCCTCTGTGCAGTTAATGGCTTATAGAATTGTTAATATTTTGTCTTGCTTAGGGTTTTACTGCTGTGAACAGATACCATGACCAATGCAACTCTTATAAGGACAACATTTAATTGGGGCTGGCTTACAGGTTCAGAGGTTCAGTCCATTATGATCAAGGCAGGAGCAAGTCAGCATCCAGGCAGGCATGATGCAGGAGGAGCTGAGAGTTTTACATCTTCATCTGAAGGCTAATAGTAGAAGACTGACTTCCAGACAACTAGAATGAGGGTCTTAAAGGCCACGCCCACAGAGACAAACCTACTCCAATAAGGCCATAGCTTCTCCAACATGACCATACCCACTCCAACAAGGCCACACCCACTCCAACAAGGCCAACCCACCAAATAGTGCCACATCCTGGGCCAAGACTATGCTAACCATCACAGATTCATTCCTATTTCTCTCTGGTATTCTTGTATTCTTACACTTTCATATGCAAACCCCAATGGTCATTGTCTTTCTGCCATTTCTGGGTAATAAGACCCTCACCTCCCTTCTTGTAATGTTGGTATCATGGCCATGAATTCTTTTTTGTTTTTTGGGGAAGGTCTTTGTTTCTTCTTTGATTCTGAAGCCTTGCTGGGTTTAGTAATTGTGTTTGGTGGTTATTTTCTTCCAGGACATCAGCACATCATTCCACACACACTGGCCTGCAGAGTTCTGCTTAGGAGCCTGCAGTTGATCTAGGGGGCTTGCTATCAAATGGGACTTGATGTTTCTCCCTTTTGCAGACATTGTGCCATGGTCATGGTTTTGTTGTGTCCATTTAAGATTCTTTAGACCTTGAACTCTCCATTGTGTGTCCATATCTGTCCTAAAGGAAATTTCTGGAATTCACTGTATAGACTTTCAGTGTTCCAAACTTTTCTCTCCACCATTTTAGGGGTACCAGTGGTTCTGACACCAATTATTGATCATGTCCCAAAGATCTCCCATACTCTTCCAATCTTTCCCCTTTATTTTTGTCTTAAGGTGATATTTTCAAAGACCTGTCAGACAGGACTGGTAGATGTGAAAGCTGTCATTATTCTTTACCACTGCTGGGAGGTTGTGACCCGAGAAGAGACCTTGTGCTCTCTAGAAATGGAATCTTGTGACCCTGAGCAGTGGGTTGTGACTAGTACAGGTGATTTCCCTGCAGATGAGCTGCCTGCGGTTCCTAGAATGTTCATAGGCTGTGTACCTCACATCGGGCTATGGTGAGCCTGTGGGCACAATCAGGAAATCTCAAGGCTCTACTCCTACCTTGTTGGTGACAGGGACTGGAATGGCACCTAGATGAGGTGATAGGAAGGAGCTGCAAAGCAGGTGCCCTCAGTCCTGGAACTCTTTATACATTAGCCTGGTTTTTTGATTGTGTGTGTGTGTGTGTGTGTGTGTGTGTGTGTGTGTTTAAAAGATTTGTTTTACTTATATGAGTACACTGTAACTGTTTCTAGACACATCAGAAGAGGGCACTGGATCTCTTTACAGATGGTTGTGAGCCACCATGTGGTTGCTGGGAACTGAACTCAGGACCTTTGGAAGAGCATTCAGTGCTCTTAACCACTGAGCCATCTCTCCAGCCCAGTCCTTGAATTCTTGTAAGGCCAGGATACCAAGTCTCTCCCAGGGACTCAGGACAAGGACACACCCTCCATTTTCTCCCCTCCCATCCCCTCCCCTCCCCTTCTTTCACCTCCCATCCCTTCCCATCCCTTCCCCTCCCCTCCACTCTGCTCCCCCTTTTTCCTCCCCTCTATTCACCTCTACTCTCTCCCCTCCTCAAAATGAGTCCTTTTCCCTGGATTTATCAGAGACATTCCATGAGCCCTAACACAGGAAAGCACAGACCCAGACCCAGGGGAACTGAACCCGGGAGCCAAGTATCAGAGCATGGAACAAGGGGGCAGGAGCTGTGGGTCTGTGTAAGGACTCCAAGCCTCACAGATGAAGACACAGAGCTGGTGGAAGAGGATGACGGTCACTATGGAGACGGAATAGATCAGAAAAAGTTTTATTGACCTGTGTAGGTCTAGAGTGGTACAACAAGCCACAGAAGCAGGTCATCCAGACAGGGAGGGAAGGAGAGGCCAGCACTCCTGGGACCTGGTAGTGGAGGACCATGCTGGCCTCCTAAGGGGTGGAGCTATACTCAGCTTCCTCTTCAGACCCTATACATCTTTCCTCTGAGCCACACCTCCATGAACAGCATGTACAGACTGGTGGAGGTGTGGTCCTGTGCTCTGCTGCTTTTAGTAGGTCCTGGCCCTCAGCAGCTGGACTTCTGGCCACAGCAGGCCTGTCTGGAGCAGGCAGGGCGGCACAGCAGGGACACACAGGAGGCTGGGCGGCAGCAGCTGGGCTGGCAGGAGGAGGCACAGCAGGAGGAGGTGGGCACACAGCAGGCAGGTCTGCACACAGGGCGGCACAGCAGGGACATGCTGGAGCAGGGCTTGCAGCACACAGGAGCACAGCAGGAGGGCTGGCAGCAGGAGGAAGAGGAGCCAGAGCAGATGGGGGTGCAGCACACAGGCTTGCAGCAGACAGGCACACAGCAGGAGGGCTGGCAGCATGAGGACTGGCAGCTAGACTGCTGGCAGCATGACCCAGAGCAGATGGGTGTGCAGCAGACAGGCTTGCAGCAAAGAGTCACACAGCAGGATGGCTGGCAGGGGGAGCAGGTGCAGCAAGCTGGCTGGCAGCTAGACTGCTGGCAGCATGAGGGTGTGCAGCAGGAGGATTGGCAGCAGGGGCTGGACACACAGCTCACTGGGGTGCAGACGAGGGTCAGGCAAGGGGCTGGGGCACAGCAGCTGGGGGCACAGCAAGGAACACAGCAGCTGGACTGGCAGCAGCTGGGTTGGCAGCAGCTAGACTGGCAGCAGCTGGGGGCACAGCAGCAGGGCTCACAGCAGCTCTCTGGGCAATCATCCACCTGCCAGGAGGATCTGGTGCAAGCATCAGAGCAGACAGACATGGTGGAGGTGGCAATGGCGGGGTTGGCTGGGAGCTGGGAGTGTGTGTTGAGTGACTGTGTGAGTGTTGAGGGATGTGTGTGAGAGGTGCTCTAAGCTCTGGGCTTTTATCCTCCAGGCCTGTTTTGCTGCAGGAGGCTCTGAGTACTTCCATTTCCTTGTTATTCAGTCTGGAGGGTGCTGTGCTAGTCTCAGTCACTAACTCCTGTTGGGCTGGTTGCTCTAACAACAAACTCATCTGGAGGGACTTCCTGGGCTGACCCTGTGCCCTCTGATTTGTGGTGCCTGCCAGGGGACCTGGTGATAACAGTGAGCACTAAGACTACTGTGTCCTCCAGCCCAGTCCGTTCCTGTGCTGCTGGGGTCTGTCTGACTGTGTTTTGTGGAAGTGTTAGTGGGAGAGCTCATAATTCTTTTCTAAATGTTTGATGTTGTTCTTCTCTAAAGCTATTGGTTCTGGACTCTTCCCTCATGGATGGTCTTTCACTGTGCTTAACTTCTTGACCGTCTCAGGTCAAATCCATTGGCCTGAGCCAGTTCATACACTTTAGACCCAAGACAAGGAAGGATGAAAAGGCAAGAGACACCTGCAACAGTAACCACTTGATCTTTGTAGCAAAATAAGAGGAGACTGGGTGTGCTGTGGCGTCAGATGGTCAGGAAACAATGTAACACTAAATATAAACACAGAGATCAACCTGTGTATCAAGACTACATGCCTACCATCACATAGACACCAATCGATATGAAGCTGATCTGGGAAGAACCCAACAGCTCTGGCAACCTGACAACAGCTGGCCACATCCACAAACCATTGCTAGTGCAGTACAGTAGAAAAAGAAGAAATAGAAGGGTTGGAGAGATGTCTCAGTGGTTAAGAGCACTGACTGCTCTTCCAGAGGTCCTGAGTTCAGTTCCCAGCAACTACATGGTGGCTCCTAACCATTTGTAATGGGATCTGATGCCCTCTTTTGGTGTGTCTGAAGACAGCTACAGTGTACTCACATAAATAAAATAAATAAATATTTTAAAGAAGAAGTAGAAAGAGGAAAAGAAATAGGAGGAGGAGGAGAAGAAGATGAAGAAGAAGATGAAGAGGAGGAGGAGGAGGAGGAGGAGGAGGAAGAAGAAGAAGAAGAAGAAGAAGAAGAAGAAGAAGAAGAAGAAGAAGAAGAAGAAGAAATAGAAGGAGATGGAAGGCCTCAGAGAACATTGTGCACAGCCACAGAGACCACACAAAGCAGCAGCAGCTTTCCTTGTCCTTAGGTCGTCTCACAGCTTAGGCCAAAGAAATCTCAATGACTTTGAAATTGTTGAGACCTTATGAGACATCATCTCAAGATGGAAAGAAAAAGAAACCAAAACAGAAAGAGAACTGGAGAGTTCACTAATCTGTAGAAATTGAAGACATACTGGGATAGCCAGGGAGTCAGAGGGAGAGGCTGGAAGATAAAAGAAATGGTTGAAAATGAAAAGACAACAAACCCATTCTGTGATGCAGCCAAAACAGCACAAGAGGGAAATTCATAGCTGTGAAGGAAGAGCCCAGACCAGCCATCTAAACTCATGCCTCAAGGAACCAGGAGCAGGAAGTGCAAACAATCCCAAGCCAGCAGTACACAGGAAATACAGATTAGAGCTGGAAAAGGAGGTCAGAAAAAAAACAGCCTTGGGAACCCGGGGAACAAAGAGCAACAGTTGTCCTGCTGTTCCATTAGGTCAGGATTTTGTGGAATTTTGCTTGCACCACACACTGACAGGGGAGCCGCTGCACAGCACAGTAGCTTATTACCAGGGTCTCTCACACTTTTGGTCAAAGGCTGCTAGCTTCATGAGGTTGTACAACCAACATCGGGTAGGAATGGGGTAATCGTCATGTGTCTTTGTGATAAACTGACCCCTGTGGTCATTATGCAGTTACATGTTTGTCTCTTTCTGCTTGTCTTAATTCAGTTTTGTCAGATGTAAGCATAGCATCTTCAAGTTCCTGCAGCTCTTCAAGTTCCATCTGCCTACAAAGCCACTTGTATCCCTTTCTTTCAGGCTCTCAGCCTGTGTGTCGTTCAGATGCTGTGAATTTCTTGAGGGCAGTATGCCGTTGGATCTTGATTTATTAAATCCCATTCAGGTGCTCTGTCTTTTTACTGACAGATCCAGACTGCTCACATTCAGAGTCGTTGATGAAGCTGTGCACTCACGCCTGTCCTCTTCCTGCTTTTCTTCCAGTTGTTCTGTGCTTATTTCTTTCCTTCCTCTCTCTTTCCTCTGTGCAGTTAATGGCTTATAGAATTGTTAATATTTTGTCTTGGTTAGGGTTTTACTGCTGTGAACAGATACCATGACCAATGCAACTCTTATAAGGACAACATTTAATTGGGGCTGGCTTACAGGTTCAGAGGTTCAGTCCATTATGATCAAGGCAGGAGCAAGTCAGCATCCAGGCAGGCATGATGCAGGAGGAGCTGAGAGTTTTACATCTTCATCTGAAGGCTAATAGTAGAAGACTGACTTCCAGACAACTAGAATGAGGGTCTTAAAGCCCACGCCCACAGAGACAAACCTACTCCAATAAGGCCATAGCTTCTCCAACATGACCATACCCACTCCAACAAGGCCACACCCACTCCAACAAGGCCACACCTACTCCAACAAGGCCAACCCACCAAATAGTGCCACATCCTGGGCCAAGACTATGCTAACCATCACATATTCATTCCTATTTCTCTCTGGTATTCTTGTATTCTTACACTTTCATATGCAAACCCCAATGGTCATTGACTTTCTGCCATTTCTGGGTAATAAGACCCTCACCTCCCTTCTTGTAATGTTGGTATCACGGCCATGAATTCTTTTTTGTTTTTTGGGGAAGGTCTTTGTTTCTTCTTTGATTCTGAAGCCTTGCTGGGTTTAGTAATTGTGTTTGGTGGTTATTTTCTTCCAGGACATCAGCATATCATTCCACACACACTGGCCTGCAGAGTTCTGCTTAGGAGCCTGCAGTTGATCTAGGGGGCTTGCTATCAAATGGGACTTGATGTTTCTCCCTTTTGCAGACATTGTGCCATGGTCATGGTTTTGTTGTGTCCATTTAAGATTCTTTAGACCTTGAACTCTCCATTGTGTGTCCATATCTGTCCTAAAGGAAATTTCTGGAATTCACTGTATAGACTTTCAGTGTTCCAAACTTTTCTCTCCACCATTTCAGGGGTACCAGTGGTTCTGACACCAATTATTGATCATGTCCCAAAGATCTCCCATACTCTTTCCAATCTTTCCCCTTTATTTTTGTCTTAAGGTGATATTTTCAAAGACCTATCAGACAGGACTGGTAGATGTGAAAGCTGTCATTATTCTTTACCACTGCTGGGAGGTTGTGACCCGAGAAGAGACCTTGTGCTCTCTAGAAATGGAATCTTGTGACCCTGAGCAGTGGGTTGTGACTAGTACAGGTGATTTCCCTGCAGATGAGCTGCCTGCGGTTCCTAGAATGTTCATAGGCTGTGTACCTCACATCGGGCTATGGTGAGCCTGTGGGCACCATACACAATCAGGAACTCTCAAGGCTCTACTCCTACCTTGTTGGTGACAGGGACTGGAATGGCACCTAGATGAGGTGATAGGAAGGAGCTGCTGAGCAGGTGCCCTTAGTCCTGGAACTCTTTATACATTAGCCTGGTTTTTTGATTGTGTGTGTGTGTGTGTGTGTGTGTGTGTGTTTAAAAGATTTGTTTTACTTATATGAGTACACTGTAACTGTTTCCAGACACATCAGAAGAGGGCACTGGATCTCTTTACAGATGGTTGTGAGCCACCATGTGGTTGCTGGGAACTGAACTCAGGACCTTTGGAAGAGCATTCAGTGCTCTTAACCACTGAGCCATTTCTCCAGCCCAGTCCTTGAATTCTTGTAAGGCCAGGATACCAAGTCTCTCCCAGGGACTCAGGACAAGGACACACCCTCCATTTTCTCCCCTCCCATCCCCTCCCCTCCCCTTCTTTCACCTCCCATCCCTTCCCATCCCTTCCCCTCCCCTCCACTCTGCTCCCCCTTTTTCCTCCCCTCTATTCTCCTCTACTCTCTCCCCTCCTCAAAATGAGTCCTTTTCCCTGAATTTATCAGAGACATTCCATGAGCCCTAACACAGGAAAGCACAGACCCAGACCCAGGGGAACTGAACCCGGGAGCCAAGTATCAGAGCATGGAACAAGGGGGCAGGAGCTGTGGGTCTGTGTAAGGACTCCAAGCCTCACAGATGAAGACACAGAGCTGGTGGAAGAGGATGACGGTCACTATGGAGACGGAATAGATCAGAAAAAGTTTTATTGACCTGTGTAGGTCTAGAGTGGTACAACAAGCCACAGAAGCAGGTCATCCAGACAGGGAGGGAAGGAGAGGCCAGCTCTCCTGGGACCTGGTGGTGGAGGACCATGCTGGCCTCCTAAGGGGTAGAGCTATACTCAGCTTCCTCTTCAGACCCTATACATCTTTCTTCTGAGCCACACCTCCATGAACAGCAAGTACAGGCTGGTGGAGGTGTGGTCCTGTGCCCTGCTGCTTTAGTAGGTCCTGGCCCTCAGCAGCTGGACTTCTGGCCACAGCTGGCTTGGCTGGAGCAGGCAGGGTGGCACAGCAGGGACACACAGGAGGCTGGGCGACAGCAGCTGGGCTGGCAGGAGGAGGCACAGCAGGAGGAGGTGGGCACACAGCAGGCAGGTCTGCACACAGGGCAGCACAGCAGGGACATGCTGGAGCAGGGCTTGCAGCACACAGGAGCACAGCAGGAGGGCTGGCAGCAGGAGGAGGAGGAGCCAGAGCAGATGGGGGTGCAGCACACAGGCTTGCAGCAGACAGGCACACAGCAGGAGGGCTGGCAGCATGAGGACTGGCAGCTAGACTGCTGGCAGCATGACCCAGAGCAGATGGGTGTGCAGCAGACAGGCTTGCAGCAAAGGGTCATACAGCAGGAGGGCTGGCAGGGGGAGCAGGTGCAGCAAGCTGGCTGGCAGCTAGACTGCTGGCAGCATGAGGGTGTGCAGCAGGAAGATTGGCAGCAGGGGCTGGACACACAGCTCACTGGGGTGCAGACAAGGGTCAGGCAAGGGGCTGGGGCACAGCAGCTGGGGGCACAGCAAGGAACACAGCAGCTGGACTGGCAGCAGCTGGGTTGGCAGCAGCTAGACTGGCAGCAGCTGGGGGCACAGCAGCAGGGCTCACAGCAGCTCTCTGGGCAATCATCCACCTGCCAGGAGGATCTGGTGCAAGCATCAGAGCAGACAGACATGGTGGAGGTGGCAATGGCGGGGTTGGCTGGGAGCTGGGAGTGTGTTGAGTGACTGTGTGAGTGTTGAGGGATGTGTGTGAGAGGTGCTCTGGGCTCTGGGCTTTTATCCTCCAGGTGTGTTTTGCTGCAGGAGGCTCTGAGTACTTCCATTTCCTTGTTATTCAGTCTGGAGGGTGCTCTGCGGGTCTCAGTCACTAACTCCTGTTGGGCTGGAGCAACAAACTCATCAGGAGGGAAAGCACAGACTTCCTGGGCTGACCCTGTGCCCTCTGTCTTGTGGCGCCTGCCAGGGTACCTTGTGTTACAAAGGGGCAGAGAGCAGCTGCACTGAGTAGGGCTTCTGAGCCACACAGTGTGGGCTTTCTGTCATCCATCCTGAAGCCTCTCACACAAATCTGTCCCATTGACGTCTACAGACGTTTATGGGTGACAGGTCTCTTCAGCATCTGGTGTTCTATAGTGTTTTGATAAGCACAGCTCATGATCCCCCTGGAACTCCCCAGTGACCTGCAATTTCTCCTGATCTCAGCTGAGGACGCCCAGCCTCCCCTTTGACCTAATTTCGAAAGGCTTTGCATGGGCCTGTCAGACTTCACTTTCTAAGTCCTATTCCCTCAGCCTCTCTCTGGAGGGTAGAGGTCAGAGGTCAGATACCAGCTCTTCAACAGGCTTGTGAAGAAACCCGTAGCGGAGAACAGGACTAGAAACACATTTTGAAAAAGCAGAACCATCGGACCTCCAAGCCTGTCTCCAGGAGCCCATGGAGAGGTTTTCTGTCCCGCGTGTCACTTGAACCATTGACTATTACATCTCCATATTTATCCATTCACGGCAGTGCCAGGAGTTCATTCTTTATGGCTGAATAATATTCTCTTATGTGTCTGTGGCACATTTTAGCTGTCAGAGGAAGGGGACTCTGTTTTCACCTTTGTGCTACAGTGAGCAGCTCTGCTGGGAATATTCTTACGGTCTTGTTTGAATACGTACCAATTCCTTGGCAGAGACCTGTGAGCAGACAGAACAGCTCAGCCGTGTGAGTCTGTGTTTAGCCTTGGCGAGACTATAGGGCTAGTACCATCCCTTGGACCTGGCACGGGTCCTGGTGCTGTCATTAGAGATCAGGTTATTTGGCTTAGTCCATCATTGCTGTGGTAGCAGTAGCAGCAGCAGTGCCACAGTTTTAACCCCAAGGGCTTTACCATTGGAAATCATATTCTTTATTGGCTAATGGCTTCGGCTCTAGCCTCCAGTGCGGTATTGAGTGGAAGTGTATACCCTCACCTTGTTACTGACATTAGAAAAGGTTGGGGGTAGGTTTCGTGGGTGCCCTGCCTGGCACTGAGGATGTTCCATTGGGCTTGTTGAGTGTCTTTATTAGGAAAGGGTGTCGAATCTTCCTAGCCATCTTTTTGTTTATGGTTGAGATGGTTATGAGGTTCCTCGGTCTCCTGCAGTATACCACACAGGGCGACAAAACTGCTGAGTCGGCTTTGCGTTCCTTGGCTCCACCCTGTGCTGTGCAGCCCTTTCCTGTGCGCTGGGGTCTGTCTAACTGTGTTTTGTGGGTGGGAAAGCTCATAATTCTTTTCTAAGTGTTTGCTATTGTTCCTCTCTAAAGCTATCAGCCCTGGGCTCCTCCTTCCATGGCTGGTCTTTCACTGTGCTTAACTTCTTGACCATCTCAGGTCACATCCATTGGCCTGGGCCAGTTCATACACTTTAGACTTGAGACACAGATGGATGAAAAGGCAAGAGACACCTGCACCAGTAACCATTGCCTGGGCCAGTTCATACACTTTAGACCCGAGATAAGGAAGGATGAAAAGGCAAGAGACACCTGCACCAGTAACCACTTGATCTTTGTAGCAAAATAAGAGGAGACTGGGTGTGCTGTGGAGTCAGAGGGTCAGGAAACAATGTAACACTAAATATCAACACAGAGATCAACCTATCTATCACGACCACATGGTAATCATTTCATAGACCCCAATCTATATGAAGCTGAACTGAAAAGAATTCAACAGCTCTGGTACACTGATGACAGCTGGCCACATCAGCAAGCTATTGTTAGTGCAGTACAGTAAAAAGAAGAAGAAGAAGAAGAAGAAGAAGAAGAAGAAGAAGAAGAAGAAGAAGAAGAAGAAAGAAATAGAAGGGCTGGAGAGATGGCTCAGTGGTTAAGAGCACTGACTGCTCTTCCAGAGGTCCTGAGTTCAATTTCCAGCAACCACATGGTGGCTCACAACCAACTGTAATGGGATCTGATGTCTCTTCCAGTGTGTCTGAAGACAGCTACAGTGTACATAAAATAAATAAATAAATAAATAAATAAATAAATAAATAAATAAATAAATCTTTTGAAGAAGGAGGAGGAGAAGGAAAAGGAGGAGAAGGAGGAGGAGGAGGAAAAGAAAAGAAAACAAAAAGAAGGAGAAGAGGAGGAGGAAGAGGAGGAGGAAAGGATAAGAAATAGAAGAAATAGAAGAAAAAGGAGGAGGGTTCAGAGCATGGAGAACACCATGCACAGCCATGCAGAACATGCAAAGGAGCACCGACTTCCCTCATCTTGCAGGTTGGCTCATAGCTTTGGCCAAAGAAATCTCAATGAATTTGAAATTATAGAGACCATATTAGGAGGCATCATCTAACAATGGAAAGAAATAGAAACCAAAAGAAAGAACTGGAGAGTTTACCAGTCTGTAGAAATATAAGACATACTTAGGGAGTCAGGGGGACTTAGATAGCTAGGGAGTCAGGGAAGAGGCTTGAAGATACAAGAGGTGGTTGAAAATGAAAAGACAACAAACCCACGCTGGGATGCAGCCAAAACAGCACAAGAGGGAAACTCATAGCCATGAAGGAAGAGCCCAGCACAGCCATCTAAACTCACACCTCAAGGAACCAGGAGCAGGAAGCACAAACAACCCAGAGCTAGCAATACACAGGAAATACAGATTAGAGCCAGGCACCAAGGTCAAAGAAAATCAGCCTTGGGGACCAGGGCATCAAAGAGCAACACTGGCCAATGTTTAACCCAAATAAAGGAAAAGGAGATGTAAATAACTAAAATCTCAGGAGGAAACAGGGTCGTGATGTGTGCTTCTGTAAGCAAGATAAAGTAGATAGAAGAGCACACTGAACCACGTACCATGTCACCATGGCTGGTGACAAAAAAGGGAACTCAGGTGCCAGGAGCAGACTCCATGTAGCCTGGAGACCAATTGTAGGCAGACCTCATTTCTTCATGTGGCTTCAAATGTTACTCAGAGTTCTTTCTGCCATGAATGAAAAAAAAATCAACTATTACAGAACACTTCTGTGAACTCTCTTAACTATGCAGAAATACCTTAATTATTTCTTCTTCTTCTTCTTCTTCTTCTTCTTCTTCTTCTTCTTCTTCTTCTTCTTCTTCTTCTTCTTCTTCTCCTCCTCCTCCTCCTCCTCCTCCTCCTCCTCCTCCTCCTCCTCCTCCTCCTCCTTCTTCTTCTTCTCTTTTGTGTGACTGAAGATTGAGCCTGGCTTCCTGAAAATGCTCCCAAAGCATTCCTTGTCAGAGTAATTATAAGGACTTGGTGCTTTTATATATTTTTCTCTTATTTTCAGACAAGGTCTTTACTAGGTTGGCTTCAAATTTGCAATTCTTTGCTTCAGCTTTCTAAGTAGTTTGAGATCGTAGGTAACAGCCATCACAGACACCTCCCCTTTGTGTTCAAAGGACAGTTTGCTGTCCAATTCTGAGTAGACTGTCTCCTTTCTGTCCTTCCTGTCCTGGCCTTTCTGTGTCTGCTTGTCTCCATTCCTCCTGTTTGGATTAGGACTATTTCTCTGTAGGAGTAAGTGAACAGGGTTTGATTTTAAGGGAGATGAATCTGTGAGGGATTATCTCCCATTTCAAAAGGGACTTTGGACTTTTCGCAGCCTTGAGACTGTCGAGACACTCTGGGGAGTTTTGAATTTGTACTCCATATATCTTGTTTTGAGGGTCGGCCATGAGTCTGCGGGGATCAGGGGTGGAGTGGCCCTGACTGCAATGGCCTCCTTGGGCTCCTGTGTTTGAACATTTGATCCCAGCTGGCAGCGCTGACTTGGGGAAGGTTGTAAAACCTAGTGGATCCCGGATCTAACTGGCAGACATAGGGAGCAGGGTGGGGCTTGGGAGTTCTCAATGATCTCTGCTTTGGTCCTGAGCTCTGTGCTTCCTGGTGAGGAAGCCAGAGGAGCCTGTGCAACACAATTCTGCTGCTGTGTGCAACTCCAGGTTCACAGCACTGTTTATCCACCATAACGGAGTGAGGCCCTTTCCAATGAGAAGCCGCAAAACAACAACAACAAAAACAAACAAACAAAACCTGTAAGTTGCTACAGCTAAAATAATCAACTCAATATCTATTCAGTCATATCACCTTCTAGATTAAGTTACATTTAGACAGATAAAGAGAACCTGGCACAGAGGGGTTTAGCAGCCTGCCCCCGGCTGTGCAGTAAGACACACCATGATTCCCCGCATTCCAACACAGGAGACAGGAAGTACTGGGATGAAGTGTAACCCTAAGCGGCTCGGTTTAAAATTCCCCTTGGAGGCAGGGAAAAACAAATTAGCTCCATGGAGCCTCCATTCAAGGACAAACACAACAGGTTCCTCCCGACACAGAAGGAAAAAGATAATAAACAGAGTAGGCACCTCACGGTGACCAAGCACGCCAACTCGGTCACAAAGCAGAGAGAAAGCACAACCAGGACAAAAATAACCCCCAAGAGACGAGGTGGCTTAAAAGATAATGACCCCCACAGACTCATGTATCAGAATGTTTGGTCTCCTGGTGGACTGTTTGGGAAGGACTAGGAGGTGTGGTCTTGCTGATGGTCACAGTGTGGTACTTGGATGCGCTTTGGGATTTCCAAAGCCCATATTATTCCCAGTTAGCTCTCTCTGTCCCATGCTTGTGCATTGAGGCATAAGCTCTCAGCTACTGCTCCAGCACCACGCTTGCCTGCCTGCTGCCTGCCTGCCTGCCTGCTGCCTGCCTGCCTGCCTGCTTGTTGCTTGCCTGCCTGCCTGCTGCCTACCTTCCTGCCTGCCTGCCTGCCTGCTGCTTGCCTGCCTGCCTGCTGCCTGCCTTCCTGCCTGCCTGCCTGCTGCCTGCTGCCTGCTGCCTGCTGTCTGCTGCCTGCCTGCCTGCTGCCTGCCTGCCTGCTGCCTGCCTGCCTGCCTGCTGCTTGCCTGCCTGCCTGCTGCCTGCCTTCCTGCCTGCCTGCCTGCCTGCCTGCTGCCTGCTGCCTGCCTGCCTGCCTGCTGCCTGCTGCCTGCTGCCTGCTGCCTGCCTGCATGCCTGTTGGCCTGCCCCCTCCACAGTGGTCATGGACTCCAGCCCTCTGGAACGGTGAGACCCCGAATTAAATGCTTCCTTTTATACATTGTCTTGGCCATGGTGTTTTTGTCACAACAATAGACAAAGACGAGAAATAACGGTTACAGAGCTGGATGGATGGTTTATTGGTTAAGAGCACTGACTGCTCTTCTAGAAGATCTGGGTTCAGTTCTCAGCACATAAGAGAATCCAGTCAATTCTTAGAGAGATAAACATTGTAAAACTTTATCACATTTGAGGTTCCTAGATGGTATATGGTCACGGAAATTAAGTACCCATGGATTAAAACCAATAGGAATGAAACTGTCTGGGGAACAAAGGGGATTGGCTGAAGGGAGAGGGGGAGGGGAGGGTGGGAAAGGATATAGTATATGCACAATATGCTCGTGTAAGACACAGACGTTCAAAGCTGGGTCCGAGTGTCCACACTGGACAGGCGTCAGGTGATTTTCACTTAGCAGCCAGAAGGGACCTGTGTTGGGCAGCTGTGAGCTCTGGGCTGAGTCCTCACTGTCGGTGCCCCTGCCTCAACCCCAGGTGTGATGTGTGACCAAGTCAGCAAGGTGGAGCCTCAGGATGGGGTCAGTGACTCTGGTCACACTGCAGGGACAGCCCCCTTCCACTGGTCGGAATGTGGTCTGTAACCGTGAGTTCTAAACAGACCCCTGAAGACATCTGACTGCCCCTGAGCTGACTTCCAGCCCTCAGTGCTGGGGGGAATTGATGTTTGTGGTCTAAGGCCCCAGTGGGCAGCAGGCTGTCTGGTGGCTGGACTAAACAGGCAGAGGCAAGCCAGCGGGAAAACCGAGGCTTATATGGTATCTGAGCACTGGTCAACTGCTCTCAGGGTTGCAGGTTCAGTCCTCAGATCAGCCAGCGGGGTCCGGGGTGGAGCACTGAGCCAACTACCCATCAACTCCCATAATTCCCATTCTCCTGACAAATTCATGTCTTAAAAAAACGATTTGGTTTATTTGTGTGTGTGTGTGTGTGTGTGTGTGTGTCTGTCTGTCTGTCTGTCTTTGTGTATGTGTTTCTGTGTGTGAGTGTCTTTGTATAGGTGCATGTATGTGAGTTTGTGTAGAAGTGAGTATGTGTGAGTGTATGTGTTTATGTATTTGTGTGTTTCTGTATGTGTAGAGTGTTTGTATATGAGTGTGGGTCTGTGAATATTTGTGTGTTTATCTGTGAGTGTATATGTGTATGATTGTGTGTATATGTGTTTGGATATGTGAGGGTGTGCCTGTATGTGCGAGTGTGTGTGTATGATTGTGCATGTGAATGTATGTGTGTGAATGTGAGTTTATGTGTGTGTGTTTATACGTGTGTGAATGTGTATATTTGTTGTGTGTATAAGTGTTTGTGTGTGTGAATGTATGTTCGTGTGTGTGTGTGTGTGTGTGTGTGTGTGTGTATGTGTGTGTGTATGTGTGTGTGTGTGTGTGAATGTGGGCATGGGAATATTTGTGTGTGGTTCTGAGTATGTGTGGCTGTATGTGTGTTGTATGTGTATGTTTTCTGTGTATGATTGTGTATGTGAATCTGTGTTTGTGAGTGTGAGTATGTATGAATGTATGTGTTTCTCTCTGTGTGTGTGTGAGTGTATGTGTTTCTGTATGTATGACTGTGTACATGAATATCTGTAAGTCTCTGTGTGAGCGTATTCATATTTGTTGTGTGTATAAGTGTGTTGCTACTAAGTATCCAACCCAGTTCCCCGGTAAAAGAAAGCTCAACTCAGTGGTTAACAAAACAAGCTACAAGCCTAGACTGGGCAGGCCTCCCACTCCACTACTCTGTTTCAATCTATTTTATCCCATACAACTTGCAGTTACTCTAGGCCCCGAGCTTCTCTCCCTGCCGCCTCTCCGGTTCTCTTTAACCGTTTCTCTCTCCCCGTTTCTTCTCTTCGTTTCTTCTCTCTTGTTCTCTCTCGTTGCTCCTCCTCCTCCTGTTTTATACCCCGTAGCTCCTCCCCTAGACTCTGCTCCTCCCACTTTCCTCCTGCCCAATCATTGGCTCAAGCCTTTATTTGAAAAGTCAAGGTGGGGAGACGGTTCACAAGGCAACTCCTCATCTGCAGCCCCTCTGAGGAGTGGAATTAACATCAAAGTACTAGCCCAAGGCTATCCACAACATAAGTGTTTGTGTGTGTGTGTGTTTGTGTGTGTGAGTGTGAATGTGTGTGTTTGTGTGTGACTGAGGCTGAAGTCAGTTCTCTCTTGCTACCTTGCAGGATCTGGGAATCAATCTCAGGTCTGCAGCCTCTTCCTGAGTGCCTCAGTCCCGTGACGATCTCACTAGCCCACTGACAATCTCACCAGCCCCACCCTCCTTTGTCCTGGGTGGTGCTCAGGAGCGGGTGGCAAATCTAGCAAAGTTGGTCTTGGCCCCTGGCGCTTCCGCTCCTTCATCCCAGGCCTCCGATACAGCTCTGTCGGCACCATGATCAAAGCCACACAGGAAGCACATGAGGAGACGAGCCACCAGGAAGGCAGAAACTTCTGGAAACAGAAGCGAGTCCCAGATGTGACCAATGTAGAAGTGACCAATCAAACTGGAAAGCAACAGATGCAGAAGCTTACAGAACCAGACCAGCGTCATAAGCTCTTCTGAGAAGCTCATTTTATTTCACAAGAGAGTGAGCAGGGGGGAGGGGGAAACAAGGACAGGGAGGGGCGCTGAGTGGAGGAGGGGGGGTCACAGAGAAGGAGACCCAAGGTCAACTCAGCTCTGAGGCCTGCACAGGGGGACAGGAGCCCAGAGCTGGTGTCAGGCCTCGGTGGAGCCTGGCTGGCCTAACCAGGGCGGGTGTCTAGGAGCCCACAGAGGGTCTCCCTCGAGTCTGCTGGGGAGGGACTACTTCAGAGGAGCTGGCCACACCCAGAGAGGACACAAGATAGCCAGTGGAAAGGCAACACTGGCTGCAGCTCAAGGCCAGGGTCCCAGAGAGAGCGACTCGAGACTTGTGGCACAGGAAGCCTGTTCCCGTGGGTGGCCAGAAGGTTTGCAGGACTCACAGCTGGTCAGCTGGTCACAGGACAGTAGCCACCATGAGGCCAGATGAAAAGGAGTGTGGGAAAGTCAAACCAGGAGATACTGGGGGCTGAGCAGGGAGACAAGGGTGAGTCTGAGCCCAGTTGTGGGAGCAGACCCGCTTGGCTCCAGACTCTGAGGGTATCAGACCTGCACCTGGGGGACTCTGAGCATGGGTCAGGCCCTCAGCAGCTGGACTTCTGGCCACAGCAGGCCTGGCTGGAGCAGGCAGGGCGGCACAGCAGGGACACACAGGAGGCTGGGCGACAGCAGCTGGGCTGGCAGGAGGAGGCACAGCAGGAGGAGGTGGGCACACAGCAGGCAGGTCTGCACACAGGGCGGCACAGCAGGGACACGCTGGAGCAGGGCTTGCAGCACACAGGAGCACAGCAGGAGGGCTGGCAGCAGGAGGAGGAGGAGCCAGAGCAGATGGGGGTGCAGCAGACAGGCTTGCAGCAGACAGGCACACAGCAGGAGGGCTGGCAGCATGAGGACTGGCAGCTAGACTGCTGGCAGCATGACCCAGAGCAGATGGGTGTGCAGCAGACAGGCTTGCAGCAAAGGGTCACACAGCAGGAGGGCTGGCAGGGGGAGCAGGTGCAGCAAGCTGGCTGGCAGCTAGACTGCTGGCAGCATGAGGGTGTGCAGCAGGAGGATTGGCAGCAGGGGCTGGACACACAGCTCACTGGGGTGCAGAGGAGAGTGAGGCAGGGGGCTGGGGCACAGCAGCTGGGGGTACAGCAAGGAACACAGCAGCTGGGGGCACAGCAGCTGGACTGGCAGCAGCTGGGTTGGCAGCAGCTGGACTGGCAGCAGCTGGGGGCACAGCAGCAGGGCTCACAGCAGCTCTCTGGGCAGTCATCCACCTGCCAGGAGGAGCTGGTGCAAGCGTCAGAGCAGACGGACCTGGTGGAGGCGGCCATGGCGGGTTGTCTCTGTTGGAAGTAGGGAGTGTGTGAGTGTGTGAGGGAGTGTGTGAGGTGCTGGGCTGTTGGCCTTTTATCCTCCTCCAGCCTGTGTTTTCCCTGAGGGAGACGCCTCTTTCTTCCTGTTGTGCATCAGGTGCATTGTGGGAAGTTCCTCTTCCTGACTACACAGCCTTGGAAGTGGGAGAGAAAAACAGGTAGAAAACCTGGTACCTCAAAGATCCACCTCTGCCAGTGTGCTTGATGCCAGCCACTGATGCAGTCTGGTGGGCACACCCTTCGGGGCTGGCTGGAGGCACCATCCTGTGCCAATGGCTGTGAGGGAGATGGAAAAGGGGGAGCCAGAGGAGTATCATTGGTCTCCTCAGAAGTCAGTGTGGTGTGAGAACCAGCAAGGCTGTGGCAGGCAGGTCTCAGGGTCGAGGCCAGTCTGGGCTACTTAGTGAACCCCTGTCTGAAAGACCTTAAAGTAAAACTTTGGCGACCAGGGAGTCCGTGAGCAGCCGCCCTCCCTAGTGTTCATTTTCTGATGTCCATCTGGCTTTTGAAACCTCAAGTCAGAGATTTCCTGAGTGTCTGTGTAGAGCTCACAGCTAGGCCTGTTGCCACAGGGCCGGGATGGCTGCCGGGATGGCTGCCGGGACGCGTTGCCTGCATCTCTCTGCTGATACCTGTGATAACTGTTGTTTATCTGTCAGTGTGCTCTGGAGGAGGCTCTGTCCATGACCGTCTTGTCTGAGACAGTCACCCTGTGTCATGAAGAGTGTTCACAAGAAAGACTTCTGTGGGCTGGACTTGGGAAGAGGTTGGGGACAGGACTGTGCCTGTACACTCACACACCCAGAGTCATGTCCCAGGCCATGTTCCCAGTGGTCCAACCTTCTCAGTCATCACAGAAGACGGTCAGGTGTCAACAGAGAGAGGCAGGCAGGGTATCAGATTCTGTTCCCGGGAGGGAGATTTCTTGGGCAGTCGGAAGGCAAGTCTGTTGTTGCTCAGTGACATTGTCGTTACAGGACATTGGCATCCTCGGGTGACAGGAAGCCCTGAGCACCCATGGAGGGATGAGATCCTACAAGATCGGAGTACCAAGTTCTAGATGGTTCTCCAAATGATAAAAGTGGGGAGCGTGCTAGGGGTTGGGCCGATGGGTCATGGCCAGAAGTCTCTGTGTTGAGGGGCAGGTGCCTGCCTCTTGCTAGCTGTCCTTAGCTTTGCTGAGGTGGAGAACCGTGCCAGGGAGGCAGTGTGGGGCTCTAGGATGTCTTCATTGCATTTATGAGTTCCAACTAAGCTGGGGGTAGTGGTGTTGGGGGCTGGGGTGGTTTACAGGGTGAAAGCGCAGGGAAAGTCCCCAATGATTTCTCTGGGTAATACACTAAGAGGTGACATTATCCATGTGCCTTTACAAATTACAAGATAGTTTCGCACCCCTGCCTCCATGTCAAGGATATAGGTGTTCAGCCCTGGGTTCTGTCTGTCACACACATGCTGTGGTGGCTCCCATAGGTGACATAGGCTATGCGTATGTGTCCCAGCCAGGCGTCGTGCCTTCTTAGCTCTTTCCGTAGAACAGCTTTTCTGAAGTCACTGGATTGTGGGGAAAAGGGACTCTGAGGTGACAAAGTGGCCGTGTGTCCCAAGGCCATGACCCTAAGACTGCGCCATCCAGGTCCTCTTCCCAG
Source organism: Apodemus agrarius (assembly GCA_964023405.1). Classification (NCBI taxonomy): domain Eukaryota; kingdom Metazoa; phylum Chordata; class Mammalia; order Rodentia; family Muridae; genus Apodemus; species Apodemus agrarius. The sequence goes on along the minus strand of OZ030025.1, from coordinate 10,897,906 downwards.
GACCACACTACCGATTCCTACACCTTCGTGGTGAATTCACACTCAGGTGATTGGCTTTATCGGGCATCTTACTCTGGCCTGTGTAATGGGCATGGAAATTGTCATGGTCTGAATATGCTTAGCTCAGGGAGTGGCGCTATTTGGAGGTGTGGCCTTGTTGGCATGGGTGTGGCCTTGTTGGAGTGGGTGTGGCCTTTAAGACTCTCATCCTAGCTGCCTGGAAGCCTGTCTTTGCTAGCAGCCTTCAGATGAAGATGTAGAACTCTCAGCTCCTCCTGCACCATGCCTGCCTGGATGCTGCCGTGTTCCCACCTTGATGATAATAGACTGAACCTGTGAACCAATTAAATGTTGTCCTTATAAGAGTTGCCTTGGTCATGGTGTCTGCTCACAGCAGTAAAACCCTAAGACAACTTGTCCCTAATATCCCATGAGCAGAACTTAGGTCCATGTTCACATGTCTCCAGACACTCATATGACTACAGGGAAAGAGCCATCCAGACCTCTCCTGTCAGATTTGACAGTTTTCTAGGTCTCTGGGCTCACAGCCAAGACTCTTGCAGCTGGTTCTGAGCCCCACAGCCCTGACAACCCAGGCTGTGCCACTGGACTGGCGAGCAGGAGTGAAACAATTTTTTTTTCTGTGCGGAAAGGAAGAGAGGTCCAGCAAAAACATCACCCAAATCCACCTTCACCCCAAGTCCACCTTCAGAGGTTCTGGCACCAGGGTAAAGTTTAAATAGATGGCCGGAAGTATGCACAGTTACCAGTCCTGGTGTAGGTGTGGTCCTGCCCATCATCATCCGGGCTCTAGAGTGTCCTGCAAAGCATTCTGGGAGACAAACTCCCCCTCTGGCTGGGACCAGGCTCAGCTTTTTTTTCCTTCTCCCAAGCAGGAAACCTCCTGGAAAATTCCAATTCCTTGGAGTCTACTGTCCTAAAACCCTGAGGGCTGCAAGTGTCTCCTGCCAAGTGGTACACGATCTTCCATCATCTCATGAGCGTTCCCTGTCTCCGGGGAAGCACATCCTAGTGTTTCTGGTCACAGCCATGTTACTGCTCCAACTGTATGCGTACAGTTGACCATGAACCCTGGAATAAGAGCCCACAGCCTTTTCTGTGTCCACCGGATATTGTCCGTGGGTAGAGGGGCTGAGGGCATCCCCCAGACCCTACAGCATGGACCTGATTGGAGCTAAGGCCAGGGCTGGGCGTGGCCACGGGGGAAGTGAGTCTGGAGCTGTGCCTGAGAGTTGCTCGCCTCACCCATGCTCTTAGCCTGCTCAGCTCTGCCCGGCGCTGCTCTCCTAGGTCTGCACTGGGGCGCAAAAGCACAATACGGTGTCAGGGAGGGGATCCCTGTACAGAAGAGAGCAGGCGGACTGGACGGGTGGCTAGGCTGTGCGGGGGACATCAGATGAGACACCAGGGCAATATCTAACCAGATGTATTAACCCGATTGTGCCACCATAGCAATATCTAACAAAAACAACTTAAGGGGGAAGGATTGACTTTGCCCGTGGATTCAGAAGGTTCCGTCCGCCATGGTGGTGGGGTGGGGGTGGGGAGTAGGAGGCAAGGCCGCTCACACCGCGGGGGGAGGGGGGGCAGGAAGCAGAGAGAGCGCCTGCCCTCCCTCGCTTGCTCGCTCGCTCGCTTCTTCCTCTCCTTTCATCTTGTCTCCAGCCTCACCGGATACATCTTTCCTCTCAGTGAAATCTCTCCAGAAACACCCTTACACGCATGCTTAGAACCGACTCTCAGCATTTCCAGGCCACCTCTTGGCACAGTCGAGGTGGCTCCAGGACTAATTATGACAGGTATAGACAGACCCTGACGCGGTGTTATCATGCTGATGGAGCTGCTAAGGACAGTGGCCACGCCCCGGGGCTTGGAAAAACAGGAGACAGGGTGCCCTTCCTGCATATCTTTCTCCGCCCTTGCCAGAGGACAGACCTGCTCCAAGGACTGGGAAAGCAGACTTGTCCCAGCGGCAATCTTGAAGACTGGGATGAGCTAGCAGCCACCAGAGAGAGGACCTGCTTCCTCAGACAGATAACAGAATGGCTCCAGATCGGGCCACATCTGCAGGTCACCAGCCCCAGGGAGTCCTGGGCATGAGGAATTTTGGTTGAACCTATCTGGAAAGAGACCCTGAGCTTCAAGAGAGAGGCTATAGGACTTAATGACCTCTGGGCAGGGTCACTCAGTTCCAGTTACGTCTCTGGCTAAGGGAGACTGAGGTCCATGGAAGTCACATGTCCTCACAGCATGAGGGAAGTGATGGTTGCAGCCTACCTGACTAGAAGGCCGAGGTAAGCTCCTTGTGTGTCTGAGAGGACGTTTTTGAGAATAGGTTGTCTGAGGGTGTGATGGTTTGTATATACTTGGCCCAAGGAGTAGCCATCTTGACGTGGCCTTGTTAGAGTTGGGCGTGGCTTTGTTGGAGTGGGTGTGGCCTCGTTGGAGTGGGCGTGGCTTTGTTGGAGTGGGTGGGTCACTGTGAGTGTGAACTTTAAGACCCTCATCCTAGCTGCCTGGATGCCAGTATTCTGCTAGCAGCCTTCAGATGAAGACGTAGAACTCTCAGCTCCTCCTGTACCATGCCTGCCTGGATGCTGCTATGTTCCCACCTTGATGATAGTGGACTGAACCTCTGAACCTGTGAGCCAGCCCCAATGCCCTTTATAGAGTTGCCTTGGTCATGGTGTCTGTTCACATAACTAAGACAGAGGGAAACCTGCCTGAACACGGGCAAGGCCTGATGGGATAAAATCACAGCGAAGGGGTACCTTCTCCTTCGGCAGCCCATGCCAAGGTGTGGTCCCTGAGAAATCGCACCACTCAACGGATCTGGTGTGAGAGGTTTATTGGGGGGGGGAGGGAAGAGCAAACTCGGGGTCGGGAGAGAGATAGAGGTAGATAAAAACAGACAAGGAGACAGAGAGAGGGAATAAACACAAGTATGTCCCTCTGTTTCCTGGAACTTTCCCTCTGTCCTTCCTGCCCCATCCCATGGGATGGAGTTGTTAGTATACAGGAAATCCCACCGCCCTTGTGAGGACATGTTTTTTTTTTTTTTTTTTTTTTTATTTATTTAATTTTTATTTTCTATATTCTATGTTTACATTCCAAAGGCTTTCCCCCTTCCCAGTTCCCCCCCTTTTTTTGTTTTTGTTTTTGTTTTTTTGTTTTGTTTTGTTTTGTTTGGTCCCCATTGCCTGTGTTAGGTATTTCATCACAGACGCGAACAATAACAATACTGAAGGGTGTTTGGTGGCTGTGGGTTTATTGGTGTCGCGAGCTGCTGGTAGCAAGGCAAGTGTCCCACACCAGCCCTGGGACAGGGGACAACAATGAACCAGGGACTCGTGGAAGCTATGAGGGGAGGCCAGTCAGCACAGGGGACCCATGGTGTTCCTCTTCTGGAGGACCATCTGTGTCAGGTCAGGGTCAGACTGGAGAGGCCGAGAGGGGCCACAGGGAGGGGCCTGAGCCAGCTGGCACCAGAAACAGGCCCTCAGCAGCTGGGCTTCTGGCCACAGCAGGCCTGGCTGGAGCAGGCAGGGCGGCACAGCAGGGACACACAGGAGGCTGGGCGGCAGCAGCTGGGCTGGCAGGAGGAGGCACAGCAGGAGGAGGTGGGCACACAGCAGGCAGGTCTGCACACAGGGCGGCACAGCAGGGACACGCTGGAGCAGGGCTTGCAGCACACAGGAGCACAGCAGGAGGGCTGGCAGCAGGAGGAAGAGGAGCCAGAGCAGATGGGGGTGCAGCACACAGGCTTGCAGCAGACAGGCACACAGCAGGAGGGCTGGCAGCAGGAGGACTGGCAGCTAGACTGCTGGCAGCATGACCCAGAGCAGATGGGGGTGCAGCAGACAGGTTTGCAGCAAAGGGTCACACAGCAGGGCTGCTGGCAGGGGGAGCAGGTGCAGCAAGCTGGCTGGCAGCTAGACTGCTGGCAGCATGAGGGTGTGCAGCAGGAAGATTGGCAGCAGGGGCTGGACACACAGCTCACTGGGGTGCAGAGGAGGGTGAGGCAGGGGGCTGGGGCACAGCAGCTGGGGGCACAGCAAGGAACACAGCAGCTGGGGGCACAGCAGCTGGGTTGGCAGCAGCTGGACTGGCAGCAGCTGGGGGCACAGCATGGGGGCTCACAGTAGCTCTCCTGGCAATTGTCTGCCTGCCAGGAGGCACCTAGGCAGGTGCTGGGCGAGCAGATCCGGCTGCCACAGCTCAAATTACTGGAGCAGACGGACGTGGTGGACGCAGCGATCACGCAGGTCCTGGTGCAGCAGGTGTCGGCCATGGTGGGGCTGGACCAGAGGGGTGCCCTGTGCGTGTGAGCGTGAATGCGTTGTGTGTTTGTGTGTGTGTGAGGTGCCCGGCCCTGGGGTTTTTATGTGCCTCCTGTGTGTGCTTCCTCTTTTCTTTCCTTGTTGATCGCCTTGTTCCCAGACAACACAGCTAGTTTATGACTGGGAGCGTGGGTCATGGCAGGGTCAAGGCACATCCTTATCCTGAGAGAGTGACCATGTGACACCTTGATTGGGTGGAGCTGAGGCCTGTGAACTTCCCCTGCTGGCTCTCAGAGTGTCCTCAGGAAGATGAGTTCCATCAGACACAGGGTTCCCACCGGCTCAGTGTGATGCTCTTCCATGTTGCGGACCCCTCTGTTCCTGCAGACCAGGACCACCCTCATCTCCACCCCACAGACCCAGCAGGTCCCTCCCCTCCACCTCACAGACCCAGCAGGTCCCTCCCCTCCACCCCGCAGACTTTTGCTGCACCACAACGTATTAAGATAGCTTGCTATTTCGTGGTGGTTGTCTTTTGCTTGTTTTAGCTTTTGTCTTTAACTATGACCCAGTTCCCTACTGCGGAGGACCACATTCTCCCCCCTTTCACCCTCCGGGCCCCCCTCTCCCATTCTGGAGGCAGTACTGCCTCAGTTTCTCTTAAATCAGGTTATTGCTGGAATTCCCAACCCTAATAAGCCCCTATAAAAACCACACAATCCAGATGTTATAATTATAAGCCATGTGCCTAGGTTGGGCAGATCTAACAATAGGCTGACTTGTTCCCCAGCTGTAAGCCCCCTTGCTACTTGTGGTCTCTCCTGGTCACGAAGTTCTGGTCCATCTCAGCTTCTCTTCCTCGGTTCCCCCTCTCCCTCCTGCATGTTTTTCCTCTCCTCCCGACTGGCCCCCCACTCTCGAGCCTCCAGCCCCACCTTTCCCCTCCACTGCCCAGTCACCAGCTCTAGCCTTCTACTGACCAGTTAAATGGGAAGTTTCCCATGACATCGCCTGAGTATGTGATGGTCTGCTTGTCAGGGGCACCCCCTCTTGAGGATCCAGAATACAGACAGCATCAGGCCAACCCAGTACATCAGGGTACCAGACATTTATTATTTACTGATACTTTATAGCCTATCTATTTCAGTATTATCTCTGTTGACTGTTTCAGTCTAGGGTGGACAGGTTTAATCTCTGTGTTCATATGCATTTTAGTTTGGTTTTTCCCTCTTGGAGCTAATTGCTCCTTCTGTTTGTGTTTGTTTACCTATTCTCCAGTCATTACACCTTCCCAGACTGACCCCTAAGTGTCCCTAGCTCTGAGGACAAACACCTCCAGACTTCATCATTTCCTTGTACTGCTTTGGGGGTCCCGCTAGTTCATCTTTTCTGAATTGGAAGTGCATCATTTATTTGCATTCCTGTTTATATATAGATATAGATATATAGATATGTAGATATGTAGATAGATAGATAGATAGATAGATAGATAGATAGATAGATAGATAGATATAGCCGGGCATGGTGGCGCACGCCTGTAATCCCAGCACTCTGGGAGGATTTCTGAGTTCGAGGCCGGCCTGGTCTACAGAGTGAGTTCCAGGTCAGCCAGGGCTACACAGAGAAACCCTGTCTCGAAAAACCAAAAAAAAAAAAAATAGATATATAGATATATAGATATATAGATATATAGATATATAGATATATAGATATATAGATATATAGATATATAGATATATAGATATATAGATATATATTCTGCAGGTACCTTTTAAAGCCATTTGCTCTGTGGTGCATTTTAACTGTGAACTTTCTTTGCTCAGATTTTGTCTTAAGGATCATCTGTTGGAGAGAACCAAGCACTAAACACATCCATGTATCTGGATATGTATGACCCTTTATGTACAGTAATGTTTGCTTTTTTTTTTTTTTTTTGCACTGTTAGTTTTAAGTATTAACTTGACACAACCTAGGATCACCAGGGAAGAGATTCTTAATGAGGAATTATCTCCATCAGATTGGCCTGTAAACTTGTCTGTGAGTTGTCTTGGTTGCTAGTTGATGTATGAAGAACCAGCCCACTGTGGGCAGCACCATTCCTTAGGTAGGGATGTATGAAGAACCAGCCCACCATGGGCAGCACCATTCCTTAGGCAGGGATGTAGGAAGAACCAGCCCACTGTGGGCAGCACCATTCTTTAGGGATGTAGGAAGAACCAGCCCACCGTGGGCAGCACCATTCCTTAGGTAGGGATGTAGGAAGAACCAGCCCACTGTGGGCAGCACCATTCCTTAGGCAGGGATGTAGGAAGAACCAGCCCACCGTGGGCAGCACCATTCCTTAATCAGGGATGCAGGAAGAACCAGCCCACCGTGGGCAGCACCATTCCTTAGGCAGGGATGCAGGAAGAACCAGCCCACTGTGGGCAGCACCACTCCTTAGGCAGGGATGTAGGAAGAACCAGCCCACTGTGGGCAGCACCATTCCTTAGGCAGGGATGCAGGAAGAATCAGCCCACTGTGGGCAGCACCATTCCTTAGGCAGGGATGTATGAAGAACCGGCCCACCGTGGGCAGCACCATTCCTTAGGCAGGGATGTAGGAAGAACCAGCCCACTGTGGGCAGCACCATTCCTTAGGCAGGGATGTATGAAGAACCAGCCCACCGTGGGCAGCACCATTCCTTAGGCAGGGATGTATGAAGAACCAGCCCACCGTGGGCAGCACCATTCCTTAGGCAGGGATGTAGGAAGAACCAGCCCACCGTGGGCAGCACCACTCCTTAGGCAGGGTGTCTTGAATTACATGAAAGAGAAGAAAGCAAGCAAGGATTTGTGTGTTTTTAGTCTCTCTTTCTCCCTCCGTGTGTGTGTGTGTGTGTGTGTGTGTGTGTGTGTGTGTGTGATTTCTTGACTAGGAATATAATACTTGAAGTTCCTGCCTTGATTTGCCTATGACGATGAACCGCAACCTGAAAATTTAAGCTAAATAAATCCCTTCTTCCCATAAGTTGCTTTATATCAGACTATTTATCAGAGCAATAGAAACCTGAGCATGGATGTATCAAGACATATATTCTTATGTTTATTTATTTACTGTGTATGTGTATACCTGTCAGTGAATGTGTGTGTGTGTGTAGATCAGAGGACAGTTCGCAGAAGTCAGTTCTCTCTTTCCACCATGTGGTTCCCAAATATCAAACTTGGGGGGGCGGGGGGGGCTCAGGCTTAGTGGCAAGCTCCTTTCTCTACTAAGCCAGCTCTTTGGCCCCAAAGATGTTTCTGGGTGACAGCATTGGATGCAACCGACTGCTCTGAGTCTTATTTAAATTGAGGCCACTTACATTCAATGCCACTGGTGAGTGGCATTTACTGAGTCCTGGGATTTTGTTTGGTGTTTCCTACCTGGCTTAAATACTGTTGGGCCTATTATCTCCCTCTTCCTAGAGGGGCTTGCTGGTCACTGAGTTGAACATTTGACTTGTGCCCTTGTTCTCCCTAATTCATCCACTCCTGTCACTCCTAGTCATGTGGAGGCGGGGCTTAGCTCACCGCCATTCCCTGGAAATCCGTATATTGCAATATCATTTAAATATTTATATTATATACTTTTATTATTTATTTTATCATGATTAATCATTATCACCACTTTTCTGGTCTGGATTTGTCAGTATTTTAATTTTCATTGCCTTTTTTTTTTGTTTTTATAAACAACTGATTGGTTTTATTTACATCTGCAATTCCTTCCTTGATTATTTGTCAGATTGTTTTGTGTGTGCACGTGTAGAGGCCAGAGAGTGACACTGGTGTTTGGCTTCATCATTTCCACCTGACCTTTTTGAAATAGGATCTTCCCTTGAATCCTGAGCTCACTGATTCAGACAGACTAGCTGGCCAGGGAGCCCCAGGGAGCCTCCTGCCTCTGCCTTCCCAACACAGGGGATTACAGAGCATGCTGGCATGCCCAATTATCTTAAAAATGTGGGCTTCAGGGGAGCAAACTTAATACTTCAGTAACTTCTGGATTGCCTTAGTCAGGGTTTCTATTCCTGGACAAACATTGTGACCAAGAAGCAAGTTGGGGAGGAAAGGGTTTATTCTGCTTAAACTTCCACATTGCTGTTCATCACCAAAGAAAGTCAGGACTGGAACTCAAGCAGGTCAGGCAGCAGGAGCTGATGCAGAAGCCATGGAGGGATGTTTCTTACTGGCTTGCTTCCCCTGGCTTGCTCAGCCTGCTCTCTTATAGAACCCAGGACTACCAGCCTGGGGATGGCACCATCCACAAGGGGTCCTCCCGTCTTGATCACTAATTGAGAAAATGTCTTACAGCTGGATCTCATGGAGGCAATTCCTCAAGGGGGGGGGGCTCCTTTCTCTGGGATAACCCCAGCCTTTGTCAAGTTGACACACAAAACCAGCCAGTACATGGGTCCCCCCAGTTACCTGTAAAACTGAAAATTTCCCTCTATGAAAATTTATTTTGGAAGCTCTTGTGATTTTGTGGGTCGAACTTGTAGTTACTTTCAATCTTGTTCGTTTTATATTACCTAAGGATTTCATCTTGTTCAGAGTCCTGACTCTCCCACAGTCACCGTGTTCTTGGTAACCAGCACGTCTTTTTGAGTTTGCTGGAGAGAACGCCTTTTTATATTTCCCAGAGGTGACTTTCTTTTTTATGGTGATGGGTTTGTTTTATTAACTGTGGTTCCGAAGAGTGGTGTCTCAATGCCTTTCTTAGTATTTTATTACAAATTAGCAGCAGCAGACGGTACAGAACCTAATGCACCAAGCACACAGGAGCTCTGCAGCCCAGATGACGCATCTCAGAATTTGCTGATCTGCCCGGCTTCCTAGGAACCACAGTTCCCGGGCTCAAGTGGACAGCATCCTTGTGCTCATCCCTGAGTGTTCTCAGAGAGGCATTGTTGACTTTAGAACAGCATGCCCCTCCCCCACCCTGCAGGTGTGTGTGTGTGGGAGTCTCTCTATCAGTCTGTGTGCTCTGGCTCCACAGTGACTATCCTTGGTGGCTGTGATGACAGCTGGCCGTTTGCTGTCTCTTCTTCATTTATGTCTTCTTGTCACAGGTGGGAACAGCCATCTTGTGTGACTTTTGGCCACAGGGCATCTCTATAAATACTCACGACCATCTTATCTTGCTGGTTCACTTCTTTTTGTCTTACTGTAAATTCAGAATTTGGGTCCTTTATCGGTCACACACTCTTTGTGAAGGTAACTGTGACGGGCAGGGCCCAGGACTTGAGATGTCTCAGGGGCTTGAGACTGTAAGATTCCCCTCTGGGCCCAGAATTTCTTTCTAGGGCATGCCCTCCTCCTCCACACCCAGGCTTCTTTGGTGCTATAGCAAAGAACAGAAGGACTCTGAGGAGGTGTGGTCTGGAGGGGGCAGATAATTGTCATCAATTTAGTGTCAAGATACCGCTGTGTGACTCGAACTGCAACGGGTTGGACCAGGCCATGGCTGCAGGCCAGGGATGGTGTCCCCAGCCAAGAAAAGGAGCTTTGGGCCAAGTCCTGGGAAGAAGAGAACTGGAACTCCCAGGGAATGTGCCCCCCCCCAACAAGGATAGAAGCCCCAAGCACACCTAACAGGGTGTGCTTTTAGACTTGTGACCAGAGTTTCTGTGGCCTGATCACCAAACACCCCTAACACGCACCAAAATCCCACAATCCCTCAGGAGAGCAGGTATCCGGCTATGCTGTTTTTATAAAGACCATAGCCCAGGGAGACAGTATGGTGAGAACCTCCAAGACCCAAGACAGAGAACGTTTCCCAGGTTATCACCAACCAGGATGAGGAAGTTTAGGGGAGTGACGGTAGCCAAAGCCATCCCCTGAATAAGTGTGACTGTCAGAACTAAACACAACTGAATCCCTTGGACATAACTACGGACAAGGAAGGCCAGATCCTGAGACCATGGAAGGTCTCAGGCCCTGGTGAGGAGGAGCCAGAGTTGGGAACTCAAGCACTGTTATATGAGCGCTGAGACAAGCTTGGTCAAGTCTGTCAAGAGTTTATTGTAGTTTGACAGGTGCAGCTGAGCTGAGGGAATGGGTGAGAGGCTGACCCCACCCACCCCACCCACCCCCGGAGAACAGCCAAGCCCTGTCACAGACCTAGGAAGGTGGCTGAGAGTCAGGCTTCAGAAAACTTCTGCTTTGCGACCCACAGGGCTGGATGATAGAGGGTCATGTTCCCCCCCCCCCCCAGGGCCAGGGCCAGTAGGAACCCTGACTAGGATAGTATTCATGAGGTAAGAGCTGGGGCTTCTTCCAAAGTGAGGGAGGGTGAGCCAGTGACAGTCAAGAGCCTGGAGAAGCAAGGTAGACAGTCCCTGGCTATTAGCAGAGAAGCCAGGGGGTCAAGTGGGAGGGAGCGCCCAAGCTCCAGGATGACAACAGCATCCACCCAGCGGCTGGATTTCCAGCTCGAGGAGAGGCCTCAGCAAGCCGTGCAGGAGCAGGCAGGGCGGCACAGCAGGGACACACAGGAGGCTGGGCGACAGCAGCTGGGCTGGCAGGAGGAGGCACAGCAGGAGGAGGTGGGCACACAGCAGGCAGGTCTGCACACAGGGCGGCACAGCAGGGACACGCTGGAGCAGGGCTTGCAGCACACAGGAGCACAGCAGGAGGGCTGGCAGCAGGAGGAGGAAGAGCCAGAGCAGATGGGGGTGCAGCACACAGGCTTGCAGCAGACGGGCACACAGCAGGAGGGCTGGCAGCAGGAGGACTGGCAGCTAGACTGCTGGCAGCATGACCCAGAGCAGATGGGTGTGCAGCAGACAGGCTTGCAGCAAAGGGTCACAGAGCAGGGCTGCTGGCAGGGTGAGCAGGTGCAGCAAGCTGGCTGGCAGCTAGACTGCTGGCAGCATGAAGGTGTGCAGCAGGAGGATTGGCAGCAGGGGCTGGACACACAGCTCACTGGGGTGCAGACGAGGGTGAGGCAGGGAGCTGGGGCACAGCAGCTGGGGGCACAGCAAGGAACACAGCAGCTGGGGGCACAGCAGCTGGACTGGCAGCAGCTGGGGGCACAGCAGCAGGGCTCACAGCAGCTCTCTGGGCAGTCATCCACCTGCCAGGAGGAGCTGGTGCAAGCATCAGAGCAGACGGACCTGGTGGAGGCGGCCATGGTGGGGCTGGGTTGGAGTGGAGCGTGTGAGTGTGTGACTGAGTGAGTGAGTGAGTGTGTGTGTGTGTGTGTGTGTGTGTGTGTGAAGGGCTGCGCCGTCGGCTTTTATCCCCCTGTGCTGTTGTTGGCTTGCCCTCCCTTCCTTGTTGGCTGTCATCAGGGTGTTTGTTTGTCTGGGATGTTGTTGTCAGGTCTGTTTCCTGCCAGTGTGTGGTGCTTGGGTTGATGATGGAGCGTCGGGCGTTAGGGGAGCAGTGAGGTTGGGGTGTCATAGGTGGCTGCAGGGATGTCACCCAGCCATGGCGGGCTGCCAGGACTCTCGCTCCCTTCGCAAGAATCAGTGCCAGGGAGCAATATCCTCAGCCTCATACCCCTCCCAGAGCCCTGCTCTGCATGAAGACAGTTGTCACTTTGTGAGAGTGTCCAGTGTCCAGTGTCCAGCAGCTTTCAGTGACTCATCCAAGGCCATTGAGTTGAGGGTGCAGGGACTGGTCCGTAACTACCACCCCTAGAGTGTCTCCTCAGCCCCTACCCCTCTCTGTATTGTGCTACGACTCTGTCTGCTCTGCTCCATGCCTGCCGTCCACTCTGTCCTGCTCAGATGATGAGACTGGCCCCTCCCTGCTCAAGAAGGCTATCTGGCCAGGCAGTGGTGGCACACGCCTTTAACCCCAGCACTTGGAGGCAGAGGCAGGCGGATTTCTGAGTTCGAGGCCAGCCTGGTCTACAGAGTGAGTTCCAGGACAGCCAGGGCTATACAGAGAAACCCTGTCTCAAAAAACAAAACAAAACAAAACAAAACAAACAAAAAAGAAGGTTATCAGTTTCCAGTCATTTTGACTCATCCTGAAAATCTGCCTCTCAGGTTCTAACCCCAAGGAGCATAAACTGCATGCTCCGTCAAAACCTCGGGAGTACAGCAGGGGCAGGACCACAGGGCTCTCTGCCTCCCCGCCCCCCACCCCACCCCCCCACCAGCCCTGCCCTGCTCACCAATCACCCAGCCCTGCCTCTCAAGCACTCGGATGAGTGTCTATCGCCACTGCTTTAAAGTTGAGTCTCATAGGTACACAGAGCCCAGTGCAGAAGATGCCTCCGGAGGTTAGGCTTCTTCTGGAGGCAGTGCTGACCAGTGTCTCGATACATGTGTGCGCACGCATGCACAGTGCGCATCTTCCGCGTCCGTTCTCCACATCCTAGTGGTTGTGACCTGAGAGCCACTGGCAGTGGTTTAACTGAGCAGTTGCTGCTGGGGTTCCCATGAGCCTCTCTGGTCATTGCATGTGCCACACAGGAGCTTGTCTGATGTGCTTCTGCCCAAGGGTCCTTGAGCCATCCAGGTGGCGGACTCGTTACCACCGGCCCCACAGCAGCAGTAGAGCTAGGCCTGAGCTTGTTGACTGTCTGTGAGGAGCCCTGCACAGCGCCAGCATCACTGCACCCCACGCTTCAGCCCCAGTCAGGGGTGTTCCCTGGCAAGGTGACAGCACAGCCCCTGAAAACGTGGTGCCCAGGAGACCCCGATGAGGCTTGTTTTCAGGATGAGTCAAAACCAGATGGCAGAGCCTTATTATTACCTTCTCCCACCCAGTTGGGCACATGTGACTCAAGGTTCCTCACTCTGTGCATATCCGTGGATGGCCACAGTCAGGTCACAAGTAGATTTGGGGATGGCGATGAATGTAAGAAAGTGAAAATCATCCATCCAACCACCCACTCATCCACATACCTATCTGCTCATCCATCCATCCATCCATCCATCCATCCACCCATCCTTTTTCTTCCTTCCTTCCATCCTTCCTTCTATCTACCTATCTATCCATCCATCCATCCCCAGCCTCCCACTCACCAAAACACTCATCCATCTACCCATGAATCCATCGAGCTACCTACCCATTCATCCATTCACCTATCCATCCATCTATCCATCCATCTATCTACCATCTATGTATTACTCCATCCATCCATCCATCCATCCATCTATCCATCCATCTATCCATCTATCCATGCATCTATCCACTCATCTATGTATTACCTCGTCCATCCATCCATCCATCCATCCATCCATCCATCCATCTATCCATCTATCCATGCATCTATCCACTCATCTATGTATTACCTCGTCCATCCATCCATCCATCCATCCATCCATCTATCCATCTATCCATGCATCTATCCACTCATCTATGTATTACCTCGTCCATCCATCCATCCATCCATCCATCCATCCATCCACTCATCTATGTATTACCTCATCCATCCATCCATCCATCCATCCATCCATCTATCCATCTATCATCCATGCATCTATCCACTCATCTATGTATTACCTCATCCATCCATCCATCCATCCATCCATCCATCTATCCATCTATCCACTCATCTATGTATTACCTCATCCATCCATCCATCCATCCATCCATCCATCCATCCATCCATCTATCCATCCATCCATCCATCTACTCATCTATGTATTACCTTATCCATCCATCCATCCATCCATCTATCCATGCATCTATCCACTCATCTATGTATTACCATCCATCCATCCATCCATCCATCCATCCATCCATCCATCCATACATCCATCCACTCACCTATGTATTACCACATCCATTCATCTACTTGCCCATTTATATATCCATTCACCCATCCCTGCATTTATCTATCCGTTCAACTATCTACTTAGCCATTGCTTACCCATCCACCCACCCATCACTTATCATCTATCTCTCCTCTATATAGGCATATAATATGCGTGTGTATGCATAAATGTGTCTCTACACTTACAGAGTTTAACAACACAAACTATCATATCTGACATATTTCGAGCTTAATTTAAGAAGTTCCTTTCATGTAACCCTGTAAAGATTTTGTGTCTTTTAACAGCTAATGGAATTCTAGATGGGTCCCTGTGTGTATCCCCTGATGCTGTGTGACTCAAAATAACACAGATTTGCTTCATAGCCTGTGCATTGGGAGATCCGTTACAGCAAACCTGGCTCTGCAGAACGTTATCAGGGCTGTACCAAACCTTAATGGCTCCTTTGGGCAGATCCCTTCTTTGCTTATGTGGCTATTGAGACATTGAAGACCGAGTGACTCAAGTTTGTCTTTGGCTGTGGAGACTCTTCTTGCTCAGGCAGCCCTACCTAGGGACAGCTTGTGAGGTGTGGTTTCTTCTTCAGCAGGGGAAGCTCTCCCAAGATACTAGCATGCCCAGTGCAGCTGCTGCGGGGGTGACCCTTGCTATGGGGCATGGCCCACCCCACTATAACGCTGCACACGAGTCCAAGTTTAGGGTCTGTGACAATCTGTCACAGTCCCTGGACATCACCTGTGCCTTTGTACACATTAATGCTGAGCCTCAGAGATGAGGATTCTAGAAACAGGTCCCACAGGGCCCCTGTGGCAGGACAGCCCATGGCTGTCTCTGGTGTCATTCAAGGGAGTGGAGGTGAGGGACGTTTGACACCCAGCCTCTGAGGTACCTGTTTGCAAAGACGCATCCTGTCCAGCTCGGTGTGGGGTCACCCGGAGGTCAGGAAGACCAACAGACACACATATACGCCTGATGTTTGCAAGGTAAGAGACAGTTGTCAGCTAAACAAGGAACAGTGTTAATGAGATGGCGGCATCAGCAAACAAGGAAGTAGCCAGCCACGGGAGAATAAAAGCCAAGGGCTCAGCCCCTCACATACACACATTCTCACACACATTCACTCAATACACACCCACCCTCCTCCAGCCAACCCCGCCATGGCCGCCTCCACCAGGTCCGTCTGCTCTGATGCTTGCACCAGCTCCTCCTGGCAGGTGGATGACTGCCCAGAGAGCTGCTGTGAGCCCTGCTGCTGTGCCCCCAGCTGCTGCCAGTCCAGCTGCTGCCAACCCAGCTGCTGCCAGTCCAGCTGCTGTGTTCCTTGCTGTGCCCCAGCCCCCTGCCTCACCCTCGTCTGCACCCCAGTGAGCTGTGTGTCCAGCCCCTGCTGCCAATCCTCCTGCTGCACACCCTCATGCTGCCAGCAGTCTAGCTGCCAGCCAGCTTGCTGCACCTGCTCACCCTGCCAGCAGCCCTGCTCTGTGACCCTTTGCTGCAAGCCTGTCTGCTGCACACCCATCTACCCTGGGTCATGCTGCCAGCAGTCTAGCTGCCAGCCCTCCTGCTGCCAGCCCTCCTGCTGTGTGCCTTTCTGCTGCAAGCCTGTGTGCTGCACCCCCATCTGCTCTGGCTCCTCCTCCTCCTGCTGCCAGCCCTCCTGCTGTGCTCCTGTGTGCTGCAAGCCCTGCTCCAGCGTGTCCCTGCTGTGCCGCCCTGTGTGCAGACCTGCCTGCTGTGTGCCCACCTCCTCCTGCTGTGCCTCCTCCTGCCAGCCCAGCTGCTGTCGCCCAGCCTCCTGTGTGTCCCTGCTGTGCCACCCTGCCTGCTCCAGGCAGACCTCTTGTGGCCAGAAGTCCAGCTGCTGATCCTGTCCCCAAGTGAGTGCTGAGGAGTCAGAGATCACAGAAGAATGTGTGCACAGACTGTGTCAGTGCAATTCTCTTTCTGTCCCTGCCCTCTCCATGTCCTTCTTTGGAATACACTTGAGCCTTCTGACCAATAAAGATGCAGACTAAACCTGTGTAGATTCCCATGGTCCTCACTGGTATCTCACAATTCTCCACTTGCTCAGCAAGCAGCTGTCCTTTGGATCCTAGTTGTGTTAGTTCCGGGAACAGCTCCCCGTCACCTCGCTTGGTAACTGCGGCTTCTCTATATAATGTCAATCACACCTGAGCAGGGCATTCCATGCTGCAAGCTTCCCCCAGCAGCTCAGGGGACACCTCTTCAGGAGCCTGCCAAGTGCTGCCTCAGTTCCCCTGTGGTCTGCCGCTGTCCCCTGCTTGACGGTGCGAGTGCGTGCTAGCAGCTGGCATCAGATCTGGGCCATGCATCTGTGAGCAGACCTCTCCCTACCTGTGGGTCTAAATGCAGAGACCTTCAGTGTGTGGGAGGGTTTAGGCTGTAATTGAAGGGCAAACACACTGTGGTGGGGCACACAGGCCAGGCACACTGGAAAGTCTGTGATATCTTTAGCAACCTAGAATCTTGTTTTGGATAAGACTGTGTTGGCATGCCGGGATGGTCCCGATTCTACTCCAGCGACCATCAGGTAAACTCAGCTTGCAGAGGGTGAAGGCTGGAAGGGATGTTCCCATTTTCAAGTTCTAGGATAGGCAGGTGTCTTGGAAGTAGGTATCCATGTACCTGGCACCAGTCACAAGCTCAGCGTGTGGCCTGCAGTGCCTGGGATCAGAGTTAAAACAGCTCCTGAACCCATTCTATGGGAAGTGCCTTAGCCTGCTCTGATGGTGGGGATAACACCACCCCGGTTCAGGCGCTAATACACTTGTTGAAGTCCACATAAGCAGGAAGAAGTCGGTGTAGACATGAGTGACCCTGCCCCACCCTGACATGTCACATCTTCGGGTAGCCATTGGAGGGCGGCCTGAGGCCTGAGAGCATGGAGACTGGTCCACACTGAGTGACACTTTCTCTTCAGTTCTGTATGCAATGGAGGCTACTGTCTAGATTCCCAGCCAGTTGGGAGCAGCACAGGGGGCAGTGCCTGATGTGAGCAGGGGGTCTCCAGAGGCTTGTTCTCTGCCTACCCTCTGGAAGATGGCAGAATCTGTAGAGATGGCTTGGGCAGAGATGTGTAAGCATCCAAGGTCTTTGACATAGTGTCATGGTTTGGATATACTTGGCCCAGGAGGGATACTATTAGGAGGTGTGGCCTTGATGGAATGGGCATGGCCTTGTTGGAGTGGGTGTGTCACTGTGGGTGTGGGCTTTAAGACCTTCATCCTAGCTGCCTGGAAGCCAGTATTCTTCAGATGAAGATGTAGAACTCTCAGCTCCTCTTGCACCATGCCTGCCTGGATGCTGCCACGTTCCTGCCTTGATGATAATGGACTGAACCTCTGAACCTGTAAGCCAGCCCCAACTAAATGCTGTCCTTTATAAGAGTTGTCATGGTCATGGTGTCTGTTTACAGCAGTAAAACCCTAACAAAGACATAAAGAAACCACTGATTCCATGTGGCCCCACAATCAAATTCTTGGTCTTGATGGGAGAAATGATGACAATCTCATGGTGTCTGAGAACACAAGGATGAGACACGCCTCACCCCCACCTCCCATCAGGAGATGAACTGTATTTCTACACAGTTGCAATCACACATAGGAGATGGAGGGGTGCCACGGTGCGTACCTTTAATCTCACCATCAGGACACATAGGCAGATAGACGCTGAATTCAAGGCCAGCCTGGTCTACATAGCCAGGTCCAGGACAGCAAGGGATATATAGTGAGATCCTGTCTCAATGAATAAACAAACAAACATTAAATAAGCAAACAATCAACTAAAGCGTTTCAAAGGGAATAATAGGGCTGGAGAGATGGCTCAGTGGTTAAGAGCACTCACTGTTCTTCCAGAGGTCCAGCGTTCAAGTCCCCGCAACCAAATGGTGGCTCATAACCATCTGTAATGAGATCTGATGCCCTCTTTTAGAGTGTCTAAAGACAGCTACAGTGTGCTCACATATAATAAATAAATCTTTAATATATAAGGAAATAACATATACTAAAAATATGTGTAAGATACAATGATAAAGTATTTCTCGAAGAGATTAGAGAAATTCCAGATGATTGACTAGAGAGGTATACCATGCTCATGGACCCAAAGACACAGCGTCAAACATCTGATCCTTTCTAATGGCTCTATAGGTTTAATGAAATCTCGGTTAAAATCCTAGCAGAATTTTGATGCCACATTTGATGGGCTGGCTCTAAAATCTCCGGGATGCATTAAAGACCAAGAGTGGCCAACCAAACCTGGGAAAGGCAAACAGGACCAGAGAACTTCCATTATTTGACCCGAAGACCTGTGTGTATGAGGAGTTGACAGTAAGCCACACACACTCACACACACACACACACACACACACACACACACACACAAACTTGGCATGGACTAGACTCCAGAGTTGTCCCCACCCTCATACAGTCAGTAGGATGTGAGTTGGGGAGGCGCAAAGGCAAAGGGACGTGTCTACAAGGAGCTGGGATGACTCAGTCCATCAAAAGCTGACACAATATGCTACAGAATGAAAACGGAGGCTTCCAGTCCTCTGCTGTTCCCCACTGGGAAACACAGACATTCCACAACCTCCCAACACAGGACTACCAGTCAGGCACCCAATGTTCAAACACGAGGGGGTGGGGGGGTGTCATTTCACATTCCGAACTCAACAGGAGCCTAGGAATAGTCTGTGTGGTTCTAAGTTAAGTGACTATTTAGCAGAAAGGTCACTGAAGACAAAGAATAATGTAGGCTTTGCTGAAATTAAGGATCGGACGCAATACTGAGAAAAACGAGGAACTGAGCCACCCTTGGGAGTTTGCAGCATTTATGTTAATAATAGGTACGGCATCCAGGAATCACGAGCAACGTGCACTTTAATAATATAAATCCAAACAACCTGATTTAAGAAAAATAAGCACATGATTTGGGAGCTGACGTGTCACCAAAGTCACACAGATGCCCACAATGCAGGCGACATGGCTCCTGCAAGGGTTCACTAGGGAAAGCCAACCCAGGCATGTGCTGACATTGTGGAGAGACATCGCGAGGGTCATGGCTTAGAAGAGTGATGTCCCCACGGGCTTCAGAATCTAAGGTTGTAGAACCTTCGGGTGATAGAAAGTGACTGGAGGAAGTAGCTTCCTAGGGGGCGGGACTTGAGGCTGTAGAACCTTTGGGAGATTGACTGGAGGAAGTAGCTTCCTAGGGGGCGGGACTTGAGGATCATAACCCGACATCACTTCCGGTCTTCACTCTGCGTCCACTAAGATGTGAGCCGGCGCCTCTTCTCCCTGCTGCTGCCGCCAAGCACAGCTCTGCCCTCAAACTCTGAACCGACATACACGCCATGGTCTCCGCACGGAGCACAGCAGCTAAGGTAGTGGGCGGAGACAGACAACCGTGCTGCTGGGAGGGAGCCCTGGGCTGCTACCCCTCAGGAGAGCCCGGCAGGACTCTCAGCCCTCGCAGAGAGAAGCAGACATTTACTCAGCGGAAATGGAGCGCATCTGTCCGCATAGTCTGACTCGCTGGCTGGACATGTGTCCCGGGATGGGGGGTCCCCAGTGCAGGGATGTGGGGCAGTCGGTACCCGGTGTGGGAGATTGAGGGGTATTGAAGGAATTGGTGGAAACGGTTATTCTGAGGAGGGAGGAGAGGAGGACTCGGGCAAAGGGGCTAGGAAGGAAATGGGCTGGGAGAAGGCTGAGACCCTGATGAACAGCCTGGCTCCGGGGTGTTCTGGGGACAGATGGATGCAGGCAGGGGTGGGGTGGGGTGGGATGGGATGGGGGTGGGGGGAGGAGACAAGAAGGGCTCAGCATGGCCCAGTCAGTGGCGTCTGGGATGGGATGGGGGACAAGGACATTGGTATCCTTCCTTCATTAGGGATAATGGTCAGCTGATCATGGTATCCGGTGCACCAAGGTGGTGCCCATGTCTTCCCCACATCACAGAGAGCTGATTTCCATGGCTCTTTGTGAGAGACCTAATGCAGCTTGTACAGACATGTCCCTATGTCCTTGTGGAGGGTTCTGGGCAGTGCTATGTCCCTTCAGCCCCACAAAGATTTTATCTCTTACGTTCCTCTTTGCATCCGATAGGCAGGACAAAGTGGCCCAGGCTCAGGGGCGACCGTGTCTGGAGCCATGGGTGTGGCTTCATTGGTGTGACTATAGAGAGATCCAAAGGAGCAGTTGGTGTCTTGAGTGTCTAGCAGGGGACAACTGAACCCTCCACCCACACCTGGAGTAACCAGCCACCTATAGGGGGTCACAGAAGGCTGAACTTTTGAGAGAGGAGCCCTAAGTCATACTGTGACACACCCCCTCCCCCAGGGAGGTGGCTACTGTCCCTTGTCAGTTGCTGAGCCCAGTCCTTCCCTCCCAGAAACATTCCTGGCCAAGGAGATGGACGTTTACTTGAACCACATGTTCCAGAGCATGAGAGGAGATCCAGGTCTTTAGGAGAGTTTATTGACGCCATGGGCTGCTGACAGGCTGGTGTTGGGGACAAACAACCAGAGCAAAGGGACAGGAGAGACAGAGTCCCAGAGGATCAGCAGGCCTCCTGGGAAGCAGGAGGAGAGGTCAAGTCACAAGGGACAAGTTGGGGGGCTCCATCTTGGGGGGAGTCTATCCCAGATCAGGGTCAGACTGGAGAGGCCGAGAGGGACCCCAGGAAGGGACCTGAGCCAGCTGGCACCAGAAACAGGCCCTCAGCAGCTGGACTTCTGGCCACAGCAGGCCTGGCTGGAGCAGGCAGGGCGGCACAGCAGGGACACACAGGAGGCTGGGCGGCAGCAGCTGGGCTGGCAGGAGGAGGCACAGCAGGAGGAGGTGGGCACACAGCAGGCAGGTCTGCACACAGGGCGGCACAGCAGGGACACGCTGGAGCAGGGCTTGCAGCACACAGGAGCACAGCAGGAGGGCTGGCAGCAGGAGGAGGAGGAGCCAGAGCAGATGGGGGTGCAGCACACAGGCTTGCAGCAGACGGGCACACAGCAGGAGGGCTGGCAGCATGAGGGCTGGCAGCTAGACTGCTGGCAGCATGACCCAGAGCAGATGGGTGTGCAGCAGACAGGCTTGCAGCAAAGGGTCACACAGCAGGATGGCTGGCAGGGGGAGCAAGTGCAGCAAGCTGGCTGGCAGCTAGACTGCTGGCAGCATGAGGGTGTGCAGCAGGAGGATTGGCAGCAGGGGCTGGACACACAGCTCACTGGGGTGCAGAGGAGGGTGAGGCAGGGGGCTGGGGCACAGCAGCTGGGGGCACAGCAAGGAACACAGCAGCTGGGTTGGCAGCAGCTGGACTGGCAGCAGCTGGGTTGGCAGCAGCTGGACTGGCAGCAGCTGGACTGGCAGCAGCTGGGGGCACAGCAGCAGGGCTCACAGCAGCTCTCTGGGCAGTCATCCACCTGCCAGGAGGAGCTGGTGCAAGCGTCAGAGCAGACGGACCTGGTGGAGGCGGCCATGGCGGGGTTGGCTGGAGGAGGGTGTGTGTGTTGAGTGACTGTGTGTGTTGTGTGTCAGGGGAAGGACACGCTGCCTTTATACTCAGGCTGTGAGCACTCCTTCCTGGTTGCTGTTGGCCCCGTTCCTGTTTATATTTCCCGCGTGGTTGCTGGGGCCCCGCCTCGTGTTTACTCTCATACTGACAAGTTGTGTAGGTATCGTGGTCACATGCCCTTTCTTCCTGGCTTGCTTGTGGGGAAGGCAGGAATGGTCTGAGGTACTGATGGTGATGGAGGGACATATAGCCATGGGTCCCTCCTGGCCCTGGGCCTCTTGGGCCGGATCCAGACTCTGTATTTCCATGGTGGTGGTTAGCGAGGGCCCGTGGGGTTTCAGGGTAGCAAAACTAGGATTTCCTTGTATGGGTGTATCAGTTTCCTCAGAGTATGCATCCGGGTACCCCAAGTGTATGGCTAACTGGGGTGTCACCATCTCGCACTGTGAAGACTGATGTTCATCTCAGGTGTCAGTGCTGCTAGGTCTGAGCCAAGGGTACTACCCAGGCCACCTGGCTCCCAGGGCTACCAGCATTGTTGGCTTCGTGTGATTTGTCCCTCATCTCTGCTTTCTCCCTGTGGGTTGAGTCCAAATTATTTCATTTTATAAGGACACCTGGGTAATGTAGCCCACCTAGTGGCCTGCCATACCTTGGTCATCTACGAAGACTCTACTCTCAAATTAGTTACGTGTGCAGGTCCAAGAATTCATACCCAGCATCTCCGGAATGTTCGCACTTGAGGCCATCTGGAACTCCTGCTTGGGAGCAGGCCAGCACACCCTGAAGCCTATCACCAAATCCAGTCATTCCTGTAGGCTGATGCTTTCCCTCAGGACCGGCTTCGCCACGTACAGCACTTGGCACCAGTGTTACAAGACTTGCGAAAGGCCCTTCCTTCCCGTGACATTGATTCTGGAGACGAAGCCTTACTTGACTTGTCAATATCACTCACGGGCCACGTCTTTCTCCCTGTCAAACGGGGTGCTCATGGGGGGGCTCCAGTCTCTCGCAGGGCGTGGCCTGTAGGAGCCATACCCATAAGCCTCTGCTGGCTGAGCTGCCATTTCCACTCTGTTGCTAGTGAGCGCCAGGAGTTTCTGGGAAACTTCCAACAGACAGTTTCTATGGAACCCCCTGCCCATTTCTGACTCCACCCACCCCAGCCCCATCCTCTGTCTGGGTACCATGGCTCTGTGGAGTCTGCCTCCAGCCCACGCACCTGATGACTGTATCCTGTGCGCTGAACTATGAACTATGTCTAAGAGTAAATCCGCTCCTCTCCCGTCTCTTCACTGGTCCCTTGTTTATTTCCCCTCATGCGGCCCGTGGCTTGCTCTGAGCTTCTCATACTCTGCTTCAGCTCCAGCTCAGCTGCTCTCTGGCAGGTGGTGGTTAGAAATCCCAGCCTCCGTGTGCTCTACTGCAGGAGCCGTGTTTCCCTGAGCCTCCCAGGAAGCAGGCCAGCTTCTGTGTGACCACAGCAGGTCCTTGTCTTGGCACAGTTTCAGATATTTGACTGAACTCAGCCACCATGTAGAGCACGCCCTGCCGTGGTCCCTCTCGCTCATGTACGGAAAGGGGAGACAGACTCACCCTTGGTGTTAGATGCCTTCATTTCCTCACTGGTAAAATCGGGATAGCCGTGCTCACCGCTCCCAGGGCTAAGTGAGGCGTATGTTGACAGCCGAGTAACAGACAGTGTCTGGGAAGGGCAGCAACAGACTGTGGTGGGAACACGCACCGTGGCAAAGTGTGGCCGAGCTCAAAAGAAGGCTCAGGCAAGGGGACATTTTTAAAGGCAACGCGAGGCTTATGTAGTGCATTTTAAAGCACTCCCCAGTCATGAGGACAGTAGCAAACACAGCCTCCATCACTGTCTGCAGGGCAATGCCTCTGCAGATGTCCTCAGAGATGATTCCCCACCCCCAACCCCGCCACCGTGTGTGTGTGTGTGTGTGTGTGTGTGTGTGTGTGTGTGTTGGTCAGCCATGCAGGTCTACTTCTGTGCACCATCCCAGACCCTCCTGTTTGTCTACTCAGTTTCAGACTCACAACCTGACACCATGGCTCTTCCGTGACCCTGTGACAGCTTTCATGATGTTAAATCTGAAAATACTCAGACTCTGTAAATGCACCATCGCGGCTGTCCCACTGCGTGGCCGTTACCTAACCCCCCCCCCACTATGTCTTTGCTGCAGACCTTCGTCCCCTGGACATCCTGGCAGAGGTGGTCCCTCTGGATGGAGCTACAAGTGGGATCCAGATAGTGCAGGCAGAGGGGGTGCAGGGCCTCCAGTTCTCAGCCACCGAGCCCCGTACCACGAGCTTCCCCGCCTCTAGAATCTTCTCCAGCTGCCATCTCTTCCCTGAAGAATTCTCCATCATCGTCACCTTGAGAGTTCCCAACCTTCCACCCAAGGTCAGTGGCAGTTTTTCTTCTGGTAAGGGCGGCCTGACTTTCTTTCTACATGTTCCCAGTTGACACAGAGCACTGGGCTGATCCAGGCCAGAGAGAGACACTTGGTCACAGGAACTTTGGGTCAGGAGGGGGTGTCCTTGTCCACGTCACAACCCCGTCAATGACTGGTGTGCTGGCTCAGTCTGCGCAGCCTTGGGCCTGATGCTTGTTGGTGTGGTCACAGGTTTGTCCTGCGCTGTGGGACAGTTGTCGAGACACATATGGATTTGCACAGCTGATGGTTGGCAGGTAGCCAGTGTCTGTGGAGCCTACTGGTGAAAGGTATAGCCGTGGGTTTACGTGGCTCAGTGCACCCCCTCTGCCTGCACTATCCGGATCCCGCTGCAACATTCACAGACTTGTACAGCCTGGTGGCTGTTGGTAGCCCCATGGGTTGCATGGCCCAATGGCTGTTGGTAGAGTCACAGGTTGGCACTGCCCAGTGGTTGTTGGTATTTGAACAGGTTTGCGTGGCCTGATGGTTGCGGACCTCATCCTGGATTTGCACGGCTCCATGGATGTTGATGCAGTCATAGGTTTTTCAAAGCCTATGCTGTTGTTGGTAGAGTCAGGAGTTTGCACAATGGTAGTTGGTGTAGCTGAGGAACGGCATGCTCCGATGGTTGTTAGCAGAATCCTGAGTGTGTGCAGCTCAGTGGTTGCTAGCCTAGCTATTGGTTTGCACACGCAATGGTTGCTGCTGTAGTGACGGTTGTATAGGTCAATTATTGGCGTGGCCCCTGATTTGGGTCGCCTAGTGGTTATTGCTTGAGCCAAGATTCTGCATAGGTCTGCATAGGTCGCTGGCTGCTGATGCAGTCGGGAACATTCCTGCCCCATGGTTACTGGTACAAACCCAGATATATCTTTCTCTTTCTCTTTCTCTTTTTCTTTCTCTCTCTTTTTCTCTCTCTCTTTCTCTCTCTCTCTCTCTCCCTATCTCTCCATCTCTCCATCTCTCTCTCACTCTCTCTCTCTATCTATCTCTATCTCTATCTATCTCTATCTCTATCTCTATCTCTATCTCTATCTCTATCTCTATCTCTATCTCTATCTCTATCTCTATCTCGGTGGCTATACATGGCCATAGGCTGGCACAGCTCCATCATGGCCAGTAAAGTCATGAGTATACTCATCTCCATGGTTACAAGGATATCTACAGCTTGGTGACTCTCAGTATGGCTAGAGGCTGTCACAGTTCAGTGGCTGCCGGTACGGTTACAGGTGTACACAGCTCAATGGTTTTTGGTGTGTCGTGAATTTCCCCAGTTGGCTCTAGGATAATTTGACTACTGCATAAGTTCCTTGTCCTTTGACAAACCCCCTGGGCCTGCCTCGCCTCGTCTCTTACTGCAAATCTCTCTGCATACCTGTGGGTGGATCTGCTTTGTGCATTTCCCACAAGGGGATCAATGTATCCAGACTTTCATGACTGACTGTTCAACATATGTCCTCATGGCTTCTGCCACATGGTAGCACGTGCCTCAGTTGCCTCCCTGGTGGTCACGGCTGAATAACCTCCCACTGTGACTGGACACACTATCCATACTCTATTGACTCTGATCGGCAGCCGGCGTGACGGACCCTCGGCCTGCCTCCTCTTCTGGCTTGTAAAATGTCGCAGCTGTCAACATCCCTGTCCCGTGTGGACTCGCTCCCATTGCTCCTGGGGACAGACTTAGAAGTGGGATTCATGGGTCACACAGGAACTCTGCACTTTTAAAGGTGCCGCCAGGTTATTCCCACGGCCTTGCGGGATCTGATGAGGAGTCTGATGGGAATCTGTCCACTCTGTCCGGAAGCAAAGAGGAGGGTCCCAGTGTCCCCTTTAAGGGCACATCAGACTTACTTCCACTTCCTGAAGCCCCCCCCTCCCACCCAACAGCACCATAAGATGGCACCAAGCCTTTAGCACCAAGGTTATGTGACAAATTGAAGACCCGCAGCTCCCGTCC
This sequence comes from Apodemus agrarius, assembly GCA_964023405.1. NCBI lineage: Eukaryota > Metazoa > Chordata > Mammalia > Rodentia > Muridae > Apodemus > Apodemus agrarius. Next base: position 10,871,908 of record OZ030025.1, on the reverse strand, counting down.
ATTTCTGTGCGGCTGGACTCTATTGTGGAGTTTCTGAGGACTTTTCATCCGTGTCACTGAAGTGGTTGTCGGTACACTTGCCTTTGAGGGTGCCGTGAGAGGAGCACGTGCCTCGGAGTGGCTGGAGATGTGTCACCTGCTCATCCAGTTTTCAGGGGCGGTCCTGAGGGTGGGTATGGGTTCCTCTTGGTCTTGTCGCCCTGAGGTCTATATTTTCCTCCGTTGTACTTCAGCTCTGCTCGGGGACCTCACTGGCCAGTGAGCTCCAGGGCCAGGGAGAGACGCCGGCTTAAAAAATAAAGTGGAGAGCGAGGGAAGGAGACACGTCGTGACGCCTCTGGCCTCCACACACATGTGCAAATGCTTGAACACACATGCACACACAAAAGATACTGCTCCCGTGCGTTGTTCTTCACATAGCTGGTTGACTTGTGAAGAGCACTTACTGCTCTTTCAGAAGTTCAAATTCGCCAGGCAGTGGTGGCGCACGCCTTTAATCCCAGCACTTGGGAGGCAGAGGCAGGTGGATTTCTGAGTTCGAGGCCAGCCTGGTCTACAGAGTGAGTTCCAGGACAGCCAGGGCTAAACAGAGAAACCCTGTCTTGAAACAAACAAACAAACAAACAAAACAACAACAACAACAAAAAGTTCAAATTCATTTCCCAAGACCCAAGTCTCACATTCACCTGTAACCCAGGCTCCAGGGAATCCAATACCCTCTTCTGACGTCCACTGATGTTCTCACAGGCAAGTCCACATAAACGAAAATAAATCTGAGCTAGAAACAGGATGTTGTAATGACTTGCTCATAAATGTTTGGTTTTTTAAAGAGTCTTGGAGCAAGATGTTGACCGTGTGGCTTCTTGTTCTGTTGTGGATATCTCCTGATTGCTTCTGGGCCCTTGACTTCTCCTGTGGATTCAATCACCCTCAGGTGAATAGAATAAGTTAAAGTAAATACATACAAACCAGAATGGGAGAAAACAAAAAGAGCCCCCCCCAATCCCACTTTACACATAGGAAAATCCAATAAAAACACAAAGTTGGAAACTGTAATGTATAAGCAAAAGTCCTGTAAAGTAAAAATAAATTTATATCTAATGTATATATATATATAAATATTTATATATAATTATATGTATATAATCAACTAAAAAATATGTATCAGAAAGAAAAATTCCCAGACAAAGCATTGTCTGAGTAGTGCACATGGTACTGGCATGTGTGTTCATGTGTTTACACATGTATTGACCGGCTACTGTTAGGCACAGGGCCTGCCTGTTACGTGTGGTTTGTATACCCAGTGAGACCCTATTGGATAAAACTAATTTTCCCCTTTTGAGTGGTTATCAGGTGGAGTTAGGGGTGGGGGCTCATGTCTCCATCCCCTGTCAGCCCTGGAAGCACACGGAGCTTGGACCTGCACAAGCTCTGTGATGCCCGCGTCTCTGTGAGTCCACATGTGCATCTCTCCTGGGGTATCACGAAGGCCTTGTTTCCTGGGTGTCCTCCATCCCCTCTGGCTCTTACACTCTTTCTCCTTCCTCTTCTGCACAGTTCCCTGAGCCCTGAGGGAAGGGATTTGATGTAGAATCCGTTCAGGGCCCAGTGTTCCAAGGTCTCTCACTCTCCGCACATTGCCCGGTTGTGGGTCTCTGGATTTGTTCCCATCCACTTCTCTGATGATGACCGAGCAAGGCAACTGATCTATGAGTCCAGCAGGATGTCCTTAGGGGTCATCCCATCGCTGTGCTCCTTTAGCAGATCAGTAGCGTTTGGTTTTCCTCTAGGTCCGCGGCCTATCTAGACTCAGGTTCTTGGCCACCTCATGGAGCAGACCTTAAATCAAGACAGTGGTTGGTCACACCCATAGCTTTTGGGCCACGATTACACCAGCATATCTTGTGGGCAGTATTCAGGAGGGTGAAGGCTCTAGGTAGGCTCAGCTTCTTCACGGGATGTTCAACGAGTTATTGAAGTGTTGTCTTCAGCAACAGGGCCTTACCGCCAGTAGCTGGTGAGCCACCAATAGCTTTGAAAATAGCAGGGATTATTTGGGGGTTCCAATGGGGTGGGGCCCCTTGGGCCAACATCTCAATTAGAGTGAACCCATTCCCATCCGGTTTCATTGGTGGCAAGAGATGTCTAGACGGGACTTTGTCTCCCCCCCCCCCAGTTATTTGGTGATTCTATTTACATTTCTTGCATATCTGTATCTGTTTCTGTATCTGTTTCTGTTTCTGTTTCTGTATATAAGCTTCAGCTGGAGTAGGTTTCCAGATGACCCCCCCAAATGGTCCTGAATTTTAGTTGTCCTTGTGTCCCATGCCTTACTGTGTCTCCTGTTCCCTTCTTATGAATTCTCTCAATCCTTCCCCATTCTGTCTATCCATAACTATAGATTCTATTTCCCCTTCTGTGGGGTAGGCTTCGCTCTAATTCCTTTCCCTATACATAACCTCTGTGGTGATGGGGTTTTATCCTGCTTATTGGAGACTTAGCAGCTCACATCTGCACAAAGTAGAGATGCATAGTACACTTATCATTTTAGATCTGGGTTACCTCATTCGGGATGATTTCGCACCCCCCCCCAGCTCCATCAATTTACCTAATTTTGTGGTTTCTTTTTCTTTTCTTTTTTAAAATTTATTTATTTATTGTATATGAGCATACTGTTGCTGTTTTCAGACACAGCAGAAGAGGGCACCAGATTCCATTACAGATGGTTGTGAGCCACCATGTGGTTGCTGGGAATTGAACTCAGGACCTCTGGAAGAGCAGTTGGCGCTCTTAACCTCTGAGTGCCCGTGGTTTCATTTTTTAACAGCTGAGTGATATTCTATTGTATAGATGTACCACACTTTTTAAATCCATTCATCCACTGATGGACATCTAAGCTGTTTTCAGTTTATGGCTATTATGAGCCTGAGCAAGGGTCTCTGTTGTAGGAGGAAGCATCCTTTGGGCAGATGTCCAAGGGTGGTCTAGCTGGACCTTGAGGTAGATCGATTCCCAGCTCCCTGAGGGACTGCCACACTGATTTCCACAGTGTCTGTACAAGTCTGCATATGTACTAGCAATGAGTGTTTCCCCTCCCCACACATCCTCACCAGCATGAGCTGTCAATGTGTTATTGATCCTGGCCACTCTGACAGGTATAAGATGAATGCTCAAAGCTGTTTTGATTTGCGTTTCCCTGATGACTCAGAGTGTTGGACTTTTCTAAATGTTTATTTTTTAAAGATTTATTTATTTTATTTATATGAGTACACTTTAGCTGACTTCAGACACACCAGAAGAGGACATCAGATTCCATTACAGATGGTTATAAGCCACCATGTGGTTGGTGGGATTTGAACTCAGGACCTCTGGAAGAGCAGTGCTCTTAACTGTTGAGCCATCTCTCCAGCCCCGCTAAATGGTTTTTTGTTTGTTTGTTTGTTTGTTTGTTTGTTTGTTTTTGGCTATTTGTGTTTCATCTAGAACTTCTGTTTAGATCTATACACGTTATATGTTTTAGATATTAGCTCTCTATTGGGTGTGTAACTGGTAAAATCCTTTCCCGTCCTGTACCCTGCCGTTTTTTTCCGAAGGATGCGTCTGACCACGGAGCCTCTCGGTTTTGCTTATGGGGATGCCTCTATTCTGGCTTAGCTTCTGAAATGGTTTTGCTGTGTCTGTAATCCTCACCCACGGCCTCTGGCCAAGGCTAGCCATTGCTTTTCCAAGGGTTCCCTTGGCAGTTTTGAGGATCTTCCCCTGGGCTGGGGCTCAGCTTTCTCACTGTAAGGCCTTGCTTGTGGATCTACCAAGTGGGCTCCATCCCATCAGCTGAACTCCCTGGGTGTGAAGATCAACGTTTTTTCAATAAACCTGATGATTTTCAGCCCTTGTTTGAAATGGAACGTCTCCACCTGACCGCATGGGGTAGAAGTTAGTCCTGGTTCTGCCTCTGAGCCCCGTGCTCCCAGAAATAAGACTCAGACTCAAAATATATTTACAAATACCTTGGCCATGTAGCTAGGCTCTCCTCTGATTAGATCATAACTAAAGATGGCACATTCATTTTAACCTGCGTTCTGCCACATGGCTGGTTACCTGTGCTCGGGTACTATGTGTCTGTACATCCTCCAGGGCCGATCTCCTGCCCTGGCTCTATCCCAGAATCCCTTTTCTCTCCCAGAGTCCCACCTCTATCTGCTGCCTACGCCACCAGCCATAGGCTTTTTAATTGACAGGCGATGCACCCACACGATACACAAGATATTTCCTCTAGAGCATGGAGGGCCCTAGCACGGCATCTCACTCCCCCGTCAGAACCACAGAGGATCCAAGTCCTGCCGCCCACCCGTCCCAGCCAGTGCCCGATAGAGTGAGAAGCTATTTGGAGACTCTGCAGCCCAGAGTATCCCCGAGGGTGTGTCCCGACCCTCAGAAATGTGGCAGAGTACAGGGACCATGGAATGATAAGTAACAGGAACTCTGGGTGTTCGCTGGACTTGGAGCTGAGGTGAATATGAGTAGAGGTTCCGTGAATAAACTGTCCTAGCACTGTGTCTGCGTCCTTTAGTGGGCTTGTGTTGAGTGAGGGAACTCACAGTGCCCGTGGGGCCACAGGAGCTCTGAGAACAGGAGAGGCTGCCAGGGTTCAGAGGAGGCAAAGGATACATACACACTATGGGCACTGCCGGGGGCTCCTGAGGAGCTCAACGTGGAATGTGCCAGAAGGCATCCACTTCACGGTTGCCTTCGATCCCAGACCTGCCTCGTTCCCATACCGCTGTGAGCCAACCTCAGCTCCAGGCAGGCTCCCGGGGGCCTGCCACAGGCAGAAGGTACCCTCCAGTTCCCACTGACGGTGGGAGGCGTCCCTAGCCAGCGAGTCCTACAGACGGGCTTAGGAGCACGTGCCACCACCCTCAAAGCCCACAGCCTGGTGCCCCGTCTCCATCCCTGCTCCACCAGAGGAGCTCCCTCAAGAACTAAGACTTCTGAGAAAAGGACACTGGCCGCCACCTGCAGACTGTCACCTGCCTGCCTATTCCTGCTGTCTGTGTAATCTGAGCATCTCCCCCAGGGATGAAAACAGCCCCAGAGCCTCACCAGACAGCAGTGTTTGTTGACAGCCAGAGGCTGACTCCAAACACAAGGAGGAAAAGGAAGCCAGGAGCTGAGGCACAACACAGTTCAGTAAGCAGCCCAGGGGTATAAAGGCGGCCACCAGAGCACCTCACATACACTCACACAGCCACTCAACACACACACACCCTCCTCCAGCCAACCCCGCCATGGCCGCCTCCACCAGGTCCGTCTGCTCTGACGCTTGCACCAGCTCCTCCTGGCAGGTGGATGACTGCCCAGAGAGCTGCTGTGAGCCCTGCTGCTGTGCCCCCAGCTGCTGCCAGTCCAGCTGCTGCCAACCCAGCTGCTGCCAGTCCAGCTGCTGTGTTCCTTGCTGTGCCCCAAGCTGCTGTGCCCCAGCCCCCTGCCTCACCCTCCTCTGCACCCCAGTGAGCTGTGTGTCCAGCCCCTGCTGCCAATCTTCCTGCTGCACACCCTCATGCTGCCAGCAGTCTAGCTGCCAGCCAGCTTGCTGCACCTGCTCCCCCTGCCAGCAGCCCTGCTCTGTGACCCTTTGCTGCAAGCCTGTCTGCTGCACACCCATCTGCTCTGGGTCATGCTGCCAGCAGTCTAGCTGCCAGTCCTCCTGCTGCCAGCCCTCCTGCTGTGTGCCTGTCTGCTGCAAGCCTGTGTGCTGCACCCCCATCTGCTCTGGCTCCTCCTCCTCCTGCTGCCAGCCCTCCTGCTGTGCTCCTGTGTGCTGCAAGCCCTGCTCCAGCGTGTCCCTGCTGTGCCGCCCTGTGTGCAGACCTGTCTGCTGTGTGCCCACCTCCTCCTGCTGTGCCTCCTCCTGCCAGCCCAGCTGCTGTCGCCCAGCCTCCTGTGTGTCCCTGCTGTGCCGCCCTGCCTGCTCCAGCCAGGCCTGCTGTGGCCAGAAGTCCAGCTGCTGAGGGCCTGTCCCATGCTCAGAGTCCCCCAGGTGCAGGTCTGATACCCTCAGAGTCTGGAGCCAAGCGGGCCTGCTCCCACAACTGGGCTCAGCCCCACCCTTGTCTCCCTGCTCAGCCCCCAGTATCTCCTGATTTGACTTTCCCACACTCCTTTTCATCTGGCCTCATGGTGGCTACTGTCCTGTGACCAGCTGACCAGCTGTGAGTCCTGCAAACCTTCTGGCCACCCACGGGAACAGGCTTCCTGTGCCACAAGTCTCGAGTCGCTCTCTCTGGGACCCTGGCCTTGAGCTGCAGCCAATGTTGCCTTTCCACTGGCTATCTTGTGTTCTCTCTGGGTGTGGCCAGCTCCTCTGAAGTAGTCCCTCCCCAGCAGACTCGAGGGAGACCCTCTGTGGGCTCCTAGACACCCGCCCTGGTTAGGCCAGCCAGGCTCCACTGAGGCCTGACACCAGCTTTAGGTTCCTGTCCCCCTGTGCAGGCCTCAGAGCTGAGTTGACCTTGGGTCTCCTTCTCTGTGACCCCCCCCTCCACTCAGCGCCCCTCCCTGTCCTTGCTTCCCCCTCCCCCCTGCTCACTCTCTTGTGAAATAAAATGAGCTTCTCAGAAGAGCTTATGACTCTGGTCTGGTTCTGTAAGCTTCTGCATCTATTTGATTGGTCACTTCTACATTGGTCACATCTGGGACTCACTTCTGTTTCCAGAAGTTTCTGCCTTCCTGGTGGCTTGTCTCCTTGTGGGCCTCGACCTTTTTGGCTAAATCATGGTGCTGACAGAGCTGTATCGGAGGCCTGGGATGAAGGAGCGGAAGCGCCAGGGGCCAAGACCAACTTTGCTAGATTTGCCACTCGCTCCTGAGCACCACCCAGGACAAAGGAGGGTGGGGCTGGTGAGATTGTCAGTGGCTACTGAGATATCGTCACAGGACTGAGGCACTCAGGAAGAGACCTGAGATTGATTCCCAGATCCTGCAAGGTAGTAAGAGAGAACTGACTTCAGCCTCAGTCACACACAAACACACACATTCACACTCACACACAAACACTTATACACACAACAAATATGCACACATTCACACACAGACTTACAGACACTCATGCACACAGTCACATACACTCATACACACTCAGAGACACAGAAACACATATACTCATATACACATTCAAACACACGAACACACAGATTCACACACAATCGTATACACAAACACTCACACATAGGCAAACATACACATGCTACACACATACAGCCACACATACTCAGACCCACCCACAAATATTCCCATGCTCATATTCACACACACACACAAATATGCACTCACGCACACACTTATACATACAACAAATATACACAGTCACATACATATAAATACACACACAAACACAGGTTCACACGCATACACACACACTCATACACACAAACACATTCATACATACTCATATACAAATTTACATACACAATCATACAACACACTCACACACAAAAACACACATAAATATCCACCAACCCACACTCATATACACACAACACAGAGTCATGCACATACACAAAGACACGCAAAGATATATACACACACAAATAAATCAAATCATTCTTTTTAAGACATGAGTTTGTCAGCACAATGGGAATTATGGGAGTTGATGGTCAGATGGCTCAGTGGTCCAGCAGCCCAGGACCCCACTGGCTGCCGTGGTTTATCTTGCTGGTCCTTACCTGAAGGGGCAGCCCCTTGCAGTCTTTCAGTAAACATGGGCCTGGTCAAGTTCCTTCCAACTTCCAACTCCCAAGGCAACTTGGAGGGGAGGGCCAGGCAATGGGTCCACTGAGTCCTTTCTTTGCCCAGCGCCTGATCTGTTCTGAGGACTGACCATGCAACCCTGAGAGTGGTCAACCAGGTGTTCAGATTCCATATAAGACCTCATTTGCCGCAGGGCGGGGACAGGGCAATTTTCGGTCCTTGGCACCATGACTCATTCCTGAGGGTTTCCCCCTGATGGCAGCCAGCCTGGCCTTGAAAGACGGCCATTCCCTCCTTGAAGAGTTCTGGAAATGAAGCTTGTTCCCCCATCATGGAGAGCTGCAGTCAGGCAAGAACGCCCTTCAGCAATAAGTCAGAACAGTTAGGGAAGCATGGCGTGCAGGAACCCCACTTCTGGAAGGGAGAAGCAGCCGTGGTCAGGAAGGCCCAGGGCCATGCGGCATCCTGGAAGCTGTCACTTACTGTTTGGGAAGTTCCTGAATGAGACAGGCTGGCTCTGCGCTGTGCCTTATGGGATACTCTGCCTTGGCTCGCCTGGGTACCTGACGTGTGCTCACAGAACTATCCAGCAGCTCCAGCCCACACACGGGCAAGGCCCACAGTGCCAGGTTGAAAATGTGGAATTGACTTAATTACTAGGTTTTCCACCTAGTGCTGTTTGAATGTGGTTGGACAGGGTTCCCAGAGTCTGTCTTTGGAGCCTGGTCCCCGATGGGGTGGTACCTAGAGGTGGGGCATGATGAAGGGTAGGACTAACTCCTTCTCACCCCAGGAGTTCCCCTCCCCTCCTGTGACCTCCTCCCAGGCCACCATCCACCATGGTGTCATGCAGTTGGTAGGAGACCATGACAGAACTGGGACCGGACTGCAGGGCTCTCAGCCTCCTGAGCCGTCAACTGTCTAAACCTCTCTTCTTCATAAGCACCTGGCCTTGGGCAGTTCATTATAGGAACAGCAAATATGCTGACACACTGTGTCTAAGATGCCTTCACTTCACTGGGTTGACTGTCCTAGGTTGCTGTCATGTTAGCAGCCGGCATAATGTTGGAGACCTGGGTCATGTCTCTGTACCCCACTAGCCCCACATCCTAGTATTCCCACTGGCTTGCCTCTGCCTGTTTAGTCCAGCCACAAGACAGCCTGCTGCCGACTGGGGCCTTAGACCACAAACATCGATTCCCCCCAGCACTGAGGGCTGGAAGTCAGCTCAGGGGCAGTCAGATGTCTTCAGGGGTCTGTTTAGAACTCACAGTTACAGACCACATTCCGACCAGTGGAAGGGGGCTGTCCCTGCAGTGTGACCAGAGTCACTGACTCCATCCTGAGGCTCCACCTTGCTGACTTGGTCACACATCACACCTAGGGTTGAGGCAGGGGCACCGACAGTGAGGACTCAGCCCAGAGCTCACAGCTGCCCAACACAGGGCCGGCCCTTCTGGCTGCTAAGTGAAAATCACCTGACGCCTGTCCAGTGCGGACACTCGGACCCAGCCTTGAACGTCTGTGTCTTACACGAGCATATTGTGCATGTACTGTATCCTTTCCCACCCTCCCCTACCCCCTCCCTTCAGTCAATCCCCTTTGTTCCCCAGACAGTTTCATTCCTATTGGTTTTAATCCATGGGTACATAATTTCTGTGACCATATACAATCTAGGAACCTCAAATGTGATAAAGTTTTACAATGTTTATCTCTCTAAAAATTGGCTGGGTTCTCTTATGTGCTGAGAACTGAACCCAGATCCTCTAGAAGAGCAGTCAGTGCTCTTAACCAATAAACCATCCATCCAGCTCTGTAACCGTTATTTCTCGTCTTTGTCTATTGTTGTGACAAAAACACCATGGCCCAGACAACGTATAAAAGGAAGCATTTAATTCGGGGTCTCACAGTTCCAGAGGACTGGAGTCCATGACCACTGTGGAGGGGGCAGGCCAATAGGCATGCATGCAGGCAGGCAGACAGGCAGGCAGCAGGCAGGCAGGCAGGCAGGCAGCAGGCAGTCAGGCAATCAGGCAGCAAGCAGGTAGGCAGACAGGCAGGCAGCAGGCAGTCAGGCAAGCAGGCAGCAGGCAGGCAGGCAGCAGGCAGGCAGGCAAGCGTGGTGCTGGAGCAGTAGCTGAGAGCTTATGCCTCAGTGCACAAGCATGGGGCAGAGAGAACTAACTGGGAATAATATGGACTTTGGAAATCCCAAAGCGCATCCAAGTACCACACTGTGACCATCAGCAAGACCACACCTCCTAGTCCTTCCCAAACAGTCCACCAGGAGACCAAACATTCTGATACATGAGTCTGTGGGGGTCATTATCTTTTAAGCCACCTCGTCTCTTGGGGATTATTTTTGTCCTGGCTGTGCTTTCTCTCTCCCTTGTGACTGAGTTGGCGTGCTTGGTCACCGTGAGGTGCCTACTCTGTTTATTATCTTTTTCCTTCTGTGTCGGGAGGAACCTGTTGTGTTTGTCCTTGAAGCCATCCTGTGGAGGCTCCATGGAGCTAATTTGTTTTTCCCTGCCTCCAGGGGGAATTTTAAACCGAACTGCTTAGGGTTACACTTCGTCCCAGTACTTCCTGTCTCCTGTGTTGGAATGTGGGGAATCATGGTGTGTCTTACTGCACAGCGGGGGCAGGCTGCTAAACCCCTCTGTGCCAGGTTCTCTTTATCTGTCTAAATGCAACTTAATCTAGAAGGTGATATGACTGAATAGATATTGAGTTGATTACTTTAGCTTTGACAACTTAATGGTTTTGTTTGTTAGTTGGTTGGTTGGTTGGTTGTTTTTTTGGTGGCTTCTCATTGGAAAGGGTTTCAGTCCATTATGGTGGATAAACAGTGCTGTGAACCCAGAGTTCCTCACAGCAGCAGAAGGGTCCTCTCGCTTCCTCAGAATGGCAATGCAGATGAAGACATTCCTTTTATAACAGAACTGCTTAATTCTTTCTAAGATAACAAGAGACTTCTAAAACCTAGGGCACACTCCAAAGGGGTTACAGAAAACAATAACTGAAAGTCATGAAGAAGATATACATCACCTGACCGAAGGCGCAAAAACAGGAGATAAGATATTGACTGAGTTTTTCTATATAAAACTTCAAGGATGGCTTAGTTATGGTCTTTAACTTTCCATGAACCTGTAAGCTAGTAACAAACGATGAATTCTTGGCCAGATAATTGCTCCTAGTGGATACACATGCAGGCATTCTTTGTTATGAGCCTCTTATTCGATTTATGACCTGAATTTATGTGCAAACTTGTAGTGATCTTTTTACCATGTGATCACACGCTCTGAGAGTTGTACAAGTGCTGAGAACAAAGGGCAGAGTCAGGCCTCCCTCCCCTTCTCTTCCTGAGACTCGGAGAAGCACAGTTCCCTGTGGAGGTTTTACCTAGCCTCCCTCTATTTTACTGTGAGGTTCTAAACCAGAGACTGCAGCTTCTCCCCAAAGAGCAACCCCGACAGGTCAGTCAGCTGTGGAAGCAAAGTACCTTACACACAGGATGGATAGCAAATGGTTTATGGCGTAGTTTTGGAGTGGGGACAAAATGGAATAAAAAGGTCTCTTCAGGACGTCCTTCCCCACACCCACTGCAACCTCTGTGGACCTCTGCAGAGGGAACATAAATGGTATTGTTGGACCAGGGTCAAGTTGCCTTCTCAAGACCTTATCTCTACTTCCTATTTCTTAGTATGGAGTTTTTCCTTATGTGCACCGATCTCTTCTGCAGTTATGACTGCTTCTCTTGGTATCTGCAATACTGACAGCTGCTTTGTGGGAGACTGTAAATGCTCGGCTGCACCTTTTCTCGTTCAGGCACACCTTTTCTCACTCAGCCGCACATTCTCCACATCTTTCTGCTACGCTTTCTGTTCAGAATCCTCACTGTAAACCTGGACAAAGACGGCAAGCATCAACCATGCCACAGCCCGATGCTAGGCTGTCTTTAAAATTCCCTTCATCAAACAAATTAGTCCACTAATTTTTAACTTAGTCCCAGCCCCTTGTTACCCTGAATGGCCTTGAGCCCAGGTCCCAGAAGAGCCCTAGTCTTTAAAATCTGAGTCAGGTCTTCACTGTGTGCAATGACCTCTGATCATGTGACCTACCACCAGAATTGCCCATTAAGCTCAGTTTACAATATTCCAGAACTTTTCCAGCCCCAGAGTCTTCCACATTCCTCCCACACACCAGTTCCAAGGCTTGACCATATGGTCAGATGCACCGCAACAACCGTGATCCCACCCTGAAGCTCTACCCCCTGTGACCTTCCACTGAGAGCATCCAATTGTGAGTCAAGTGTTCAAACACATGGTGAACCTCATGGAGACATTTCACACTTAAACCGCAGCTGACAGGAAGTGCCGAGACTCCCGCTGGGCCTACAGCAGCTTCTCGGGGCATTCCGTGCACCATCCCCGTTTTCTGAGCTCTCTGACTCTGTCAGTCAAGTCTGTACACTGTGGTTTCCCATTCCCAGGCCATGGTGCCAGGCTTGCCGTGTTCCACTGGGGACAAATGCTTGCGGTGACTTCCTGTGACTGCTGTCCCCTTGCTCACACTCCTGAGGGCTCTGCCAGGCAAGTCTCACAGTAAGCTGCGTCTGCAGTGGGGGGGCACACAGACGGTTATGGCAGACAGTTATGGAACATGGATGTGTGCAGAAAACCCACCCGGGTTTGGGCGGAGCTTTGGTTACAGCTGAATGATCTGAGCCTAATAAAAGCTGCAGAAGCCGGGCGGTGGTGGCACACGCCTTTAATCCCAGCACTTGGGAGGCAGAGGTGGGTGGATCTCTGAGTTTGAGGCCAGCCTGGTCTACATTGTGAGTTCCGGGTCAGCCAGGGCTACACAGAGAAACCCTGTCTTGAAAAATCAAAAAAACAAAAACAAAAACAAAAAGCTGAAGAAGCTCTAAGCCCCAGGGACATTGTGCCCTGAATTTTCTGGACATTCCCTGGTGAGGGGTTAGAGCTCTGAGCACACTCTGGTACCGTCTCACGGTCCCACGGCCGTTTTAACCCTTCTGTTCTCACCCTGACCCAGCAGTCACCCAGAGGCTACTGGGTGCTGACAGACTCTCATCTGGCTCCCTGTGAGCACGGCAGAACAGGTCCTCAGACGGGCAGCCCATTCACTAGTAGAGCGGTCTCCCACCCACAGACACCAGGCACGCTTGCTGTGGTGTTGGACTGGCCACTCTGCTTCGGCCTGTGGCTGGGGGACTCCTGGAACCTGGTCCCCTGGGCTGTCTGCCTCTCCACCTGGTGTCTACCTGTCATGGTTTTGGAGACGGCCCTTGGCTCTAAGGATGCATTGTGTGTGTGTGTGTGTGTGTGTGTGTGTGTGTCCCTCGATTCTTCGTTTGTCACTTTACTGGGCCCCAGGACAGCGTGGGAGATTCTGGTGACAGTGACCTTGCTCACACCTCCTTCGTGTCATCTGAGAACTCTGAGGGCCTCCATGCTGTGAGAGACTCAGAGGTGTGAGGTCCCACGTGTCTCTGCCCACAGTGCTACTCAGCACGTCTCAAGAGCGGGCCAGAGGATGCTGGGATGCCCGAGAGGCTCACCTGCAGGGAGCATCCCGGATCAGGCCAGCTCTCCCCTGCTCAGCTCCCCAGCACAGGCCTGCCAAGCCGCGCCACTGAGATCAGAGGCTGGGGACACAGAATGCATCCTGAGAGCCAAGGGTCATCTCCAAAACCATGGTCTGTGTGGCCCATGACAGGTGGCCACAAGATAGAGGGTGTGGACAGCCCAGGGAGACCATGTTACAGGTGTCCCCAAGCCACAGGCCCAAGCTGAGTGACCAGCAAAACACAAGTTAATGACTGAGCCCCGCAGAGCACCCTCCAGACTGAACAAGGAAATGGAAATACGCAGAACCTCCTGCAGCAAAACATGCCTGGAGGATAAAAGCCCGGAGCCTGGAGCACCCCTCACACACTCTCCCTCAACACTCACACAGTCACTCAACACACACTCCTAACTCCCATCCAACCCCGCCATGGCCGCCTCCACCAGGTCCGTCTGCTCTGACGCTTGCACCAGCTCCTCCTGGCAGGTGGATGACTGCCCAGAGAGCTGCTGTGAGCCCTGCTGCTGTGCCCCCAGCTGCTGCCAGCCCAGCTGCTGTGCCCCAGCTCCCTGCCTGACCCTCGTCTGCACCCCAGTGAGCTGTGTGCCCGGCCCCTGCTGCCAATCTTCCTGCTGCACACCCTCATGCTGCCAGCAGTCCAGCTGCCAGCCAGCTTGCTGCACCTGCTCCCCCTGCCAGCCATCCTGCTGTGTACCTGTCTGCTGCACACCTGTCTGCTGCACACCTGTCTGCTGCAAGCCAGTGTGCTGTGTCTCCATCTGCTCTGGCTGCCAGCCAGCTTGCTGCACCTCCTCCCCCTGCCAGCCAACCTGCTGTGTGCCCGTCTGTTGCAAGCCTGTCTGCTGTGAGGCAGGCTGCTGCGGGGCTTCCTCCTCCTGCTGTTGAGTGACTAGCTGTGAGCCTGATTTCCATCTGTCTTCCCTGATCTGGGGCCTACCCATGCTCATGCTTCCTTCACCAGCCCAGCAAGGTCACGAGCCAGGGTGTCCTCCAGCTACTCTCCTGCCTCAGCTCCTGGAAGTGCTGGCTGCTCCATCTCACCCACTCCCAGTCTGGCTGGCTTGATCCTGTTATCAGCTGTGTGACTATTGGCCTCTGAGCACCAATAAAACCTCTTCTGTCCCATTCCATTTCTGTCGTAACTGTCATACAGGGAACTGGCTCTCGGCCTGCATTGGGGTCTCGCCTTCGTTTGGCTCTGAGCTATTCATCTGGCTCTGGGGCCTGCACCTGGCTCTGGGCTCTTGCACCTGGCTCTGGGCCTGCACCTGGCTCTGGGCTCTTGCACCTGGCTCTGGGCTTGCACCTGGCTCCTGGGCCTACACCTGGCTCTGGGCTCTTGCACCTGGCTCTGGGCCTGCACCTGGGTCTGGGCTCTTGCACCTGGCTCTGGGCCTGCACCTGGCTCCTGGGCCTGCACCTGGCTCTGGGCTCTTGCACCTGGCTCTGGGCCTGCACCTGGCTCCTGGGCCTGCACCTGGCTCTGAGCTCTCTTGCACCTGGGTCTGGGCCTGCACCTGGCTCTGGGCTTGCATTTGGCTCCTGGGCCTGCACCTGGCTCCTGGACCTGCACCTGGCTCTGGGCTCTTGCATCTGACTCTGGGCTCTTACACCTGGCTCTAGGCTCTTACACCTGGCTCTAGGCTCTTGCACCTGGCCTTGGGCCCTGCACCAGGGTTTGAGCTCTTGCATCTGGTTCCTGGACCTGGAACTGACTCTGGGGCCTGCACCTGGCTCTTGCACCTGGCTCCCTGGACTGCATTTGGTTCTGCCTCTGGTTCTGGGGCCTGGCCCTGGCTCCTGGGCCTACACCTGCCTCTGGGCCCTATACCTGGCTTGGGCCTGAACCTGCTTCTGGGCTCTGCACCTGGCTCTGTGAGGCCTGCACCTGGCTCTGGACCTGTATGAGCAGCTGTGGGGTGCAAATATGACCTTGGGCCTCCTGTCCCCCACATTCTGTGCTCTGCTGCTAGTCTAGCGGGCAGCAGATACTCTGCATACTGGTTCCCACCCTGAGCAACACTTAGGTTCTGAATAAAGCACCTCCCTTTTGCTGCCTATACCCGCCATTGTGAGTTTGATAAAAACCAGGGGACTCTGGCCTCTGACCCAGCATCCACAGGGTGCACTGTGAGGAAATGTGGCATCCGGTCTTCCTGACCATCCCTGTGCTTGGGGAGGCTAAGCCAGTGCCAGGATGTAGGAAACAGAAACCTGGCTGTGGTCTTGGATGGAGGATAAGGTATGACATCAATGGGAATGGGATAGAGACGGCCATAAGCCTGGAGCGGCCACAGAACCCAGAGTGGTAAGGGAATGTGCCTGTGGGAGACAGGAGGACGTGACATCCAAATGTGCACAGGTGTGGCCTCACCATTCCTGAGGGACTTTGAGAGCTGTCTCCTGGAACTACATGGACAGAGCAACTAACTGGTCAGGGAGATGATGACAGTGTCTCTACAGGGATTCCTGAGTCTACTTGGCAGCCGGGACAGTGGAGGCCACCTCACCAGGTGCTCTGTGACAAAGAAGACAGTCTCCCATGGTGGCCTTTGCCAAGGTGCCAGGTGTCTCCATGGTGACATCGTATGCTGGGTCTATGGGATGCCAGATGGTAGCACTCAAAGTCACAACAGCACCACTGATGTGCCCATGCTACGGATCACTGACTAGGTAGCAGACGGCACTGGATATCCTTGGGCTTCGCTGTCGTGGTAACTGCCAGTGTGATCTTACTCAGATCGAGAAGACAGCAGTTCTCAAGCTGTGGGTTGCGACCCCTTTGAGGATCAAACGATCCTTTCATGGGGAGGGCACCTAAGGCTATTGGAAAACATAGATGTTTATATTACGATTATATAACAGCAGTTATGAAGTAGGACCGCAAGAGTTTTATGGCTGGGGGTCATCACAACATGAGGAACTGTATTAAAGAGTCACAGTGTTAGGGAGATTGAGAACTCTGTTCTAAATAGTGGAACCTGATGCCTTTTGGTGTGCTGTGATAGCGACAGCTGATGCCATCTTATCACAGATCACCAGGGACAGCTGGGAGAGCTCTGTCACCTTTACCTCCCAACCCCACCCTAATGAGGCTCAGTTCTGAACAGCAGTTACAGTCCCCATATGGGACTGGTACCTGGGAACAAAGAGGACATGTTTCTGAGGAAGCTTGGCACAACCTAGAACCCTCGGATCATATTGGCCCGTGGATGTGTCTGTGGGAGATAAGCTTGACTGATGGAGGAGGCCCACTCTAGGCGGTGCCATTCCCTAGGCTGGCAATTCTGACTGTAAGGAAGCTGGCCATCCACTCATCAAGAGGCGAGTCACACCTGGCCAACTACCCAGGGCTAGTGAGATCTAAACCAGCATAGTCCCTATCTACATTCCAAATATATAACCTTCTACCCACAGATAAGTGTAGTTCTCACCCCTCATCAAGGAAACAATTTTTGCAGCAAAGATGATAACAGAAAACAGATAAAAATGCAGAGACATGGAGACCAGTTCCTACTGATGCCTCTATAACACTCTCCTCCTCCTAAGGCTCAGAGATGGTTTCAGAAGAGCGGATAGAAAGACTGTAAGAGCCAGGGGAACAGGGAGTAAGATTGTGTCTACTGGAAATGCCAAGGAGGCTGCACCCATGAGGTCTTCCCAACACCACCGCCTAAACATGAGCGGAACAAGGACAAAACTAACAGACCCTCTGCAAAGAGCTACAGGCAAATAAGAAAGGCTCAGGGGGACAAATAGTCTCCCCCAGGGAAGACCACAGCGATTGGTCATCCAATAGCAAGTGGTCAGGCCTGCAAACATACACGTACAAGTAGCATTGTATGACGTGAGCAGGCTGTGTTTATATATTTAAGGTTGGATGGATGGATGGATGGATGGATGGATGGATGGATAGATGGATGGGTTGGTGGGGAGGTGGATGACAAACAGGTGTGTGTGTGTGTGTGTGTGTGTGTGTGTGTGTGTGTGTGTGAATTACAGAAAAGGAGACCATGAATTTGAATGAAAGCAAGAAGGCATACGGTGTATGGGAGGGGCAAGAGCAAGGAGGAAGGGGAACTGATGCAGCTAAATATAATCTCAAAAACAAATAAGTAGAGCTTGCTAAGCGTGAGCCTGTGAGCAAGCCAGCAGGCCACGTCCCTCCATGCTACCCACGTCAAGTTCCTGCTTGGGCGCCTGGCCTGACTTCCCTCGGTGTTGGAGTGGGACCTCCCCTAAGCCGGCCTTGGCTAGAGTGCTTTATCCCAACAACAAACCAGGAAGGAGACAGGGCCTCCTATTCGGTTCCTCAGGTTCAGACCTTGCTGGATGACGTCTGTTAGACGCAGTGTCGCCGGTGGACACCTGGGTGGAGAAGAACACTTGGGCAAGAGTCTGAGGAAAGCTGGGAACCAAATGCTCTGAGAAGTGAGGGCTTCGAAGCAGTCCCGGGAGCCTAGAAAGTTCCAAACATGCCCCCAGAGGCACGTGCCGAGAGAGTCACTCGTCAGCTTTGAGCCCTGAGCAAACAGGAAGTGAAGGCGTAACAGGAAGTGAAGGGGAGATGGGTGGAAACTGCCAGCTAGGAGCTGAGGGGAAGCCTCGGGTAAATACACTACAGCTACAAAGCTTAGAGGGAAAGTGTTTTGGTCGCTGTGACAAAATACCTGAGGTAAACAGCATATGAGGAAGAAAGGTTTGTTTTGGCCCACAGTCTCAGGGTGGGGGTACATGACGTGAGTGGTGACCATCTTACTGTTACTGCGAGGAGACAGCAAAGGGTCAGGGCCCCTGCACAGGCGAACTCAGTGATCTGAGTTCCTTCTACCAAGTCCATCCCCAAAGGGCCCCTGCTCATTGTAGTACTGACGAAATCTGGGGACCCTTAAAGTCTTAGCTTTTAAGTCCTTGGGAGTCATTTAAAATCCAAACCAGGCATTTAAAGAACTCTGCCAAATCGGTGCCTGGGCACCAGCTTAATGAGTAATTCCAATACACAGAGCATGCAATGAGGCTGCCTCAGAAAAATTATAAGGCCAAATTAACAGGTTTATGGTGGAAATATCAACAAGAGGCTGCGGGGTGGGGGGAGGGGGACACTGGCATCCATGAGAGCTCGCTGCCCAGTGCCAGCAAGTTCTGCAGCCGGCAGAGGAGTGAGCAGAGGCTGGGCACAGGAGGAAGCATCTAGAAGCCGCTCCCAGGCTAACCCAGACACTGCGCCGCTCACTGGAGGAGGCCTCCAGATCAGCTGTGCTGGACAAACTCAGAAAGCATTGACCAGACCGCAGACAGCTGAGGTGAACCGGGGAATGTTGGTTCACCTACCAGGCTACCGTGTGAGGGAAATGAAGGAACTGAGTAGAAATTCTTGACTTGGAAAGTAAGACCAGCTGAAGTGGAGGGTTCCCTGTTGGGCTCTGGGCAGCTAAAGGGAGGACAGCTGAGCCAGGGGACAGCATGGCAGACCCCAGAAAGCCAGTCTGAGGAGCAGGGTTCTTTCTCAGTTATCTTTAATCTTTTGTTTTACAGTTCAGTCATTATTCCCATCCCAGCCCACCCTCCCACAGTCCCTCATCCCATTCCTCCTCCCCTCTGTCTCCAAGAGGATGCCCCCACTCCACCTCACCCCACCCGGCCAGGCCTCCCCACTTCCTGGGGCCTCAAGTCTCTCCAGGGTTAAGTGCATGCAGTGTGGTCTGGAAGGAGAGGGGGAGTAAACCAGACAGGACAGGAAGCTGGCCAGGGGTGGAGCTGGTTACCAACGCACTCCCAAAGCCCTGGCCCTCGAGCGTGGAGAGAAAGCCACAGCCCCAAACAGAGCACCACACGGTCTTCCAACCACCCTCTACCCACAATGCACCTGCTGCTCCCATCCCCGGCCCCTGCCACATACACACTCGCTCTGGAGAGGGTGTGGCGGTCATGGCCTCTAGCCCGCACGAGTCTCCCGCTCCCTGGGGCAGGAACTTGTCTGGGGATGGGACCACATGAGATGCGCTACATGAGATTAAGTGCACACTCCGACACCACGGGTTACTTCTCTCAGTGTGAGGTGTGCTGGGTGTGGAGGGGCAGCTGGCCACACAGCTCAGTCTGTGTTACTTCAGAAACCCCGTAAGGAAAGACTAGCCCCAGACACAGGCGTTTTTATGAGGCCAAGCCTTTGCTTTCAGCTACATACGCTTCAGAAGGTCCGAATGGTTGTTCTACTTAAGAGTGGGGCTATGTGTCTAAGAAGAAAGCAGACAGTAAAAGCTTTTGTGTAAATATGTGTAAAACAGGGGGCTGGAGAGTAGTTAAGAGTGCTAAGTGCTAAGTGCTCTTCCAGAGGTCCTGAGTTCAAATCCCAGCTACCACATGGTGGCTCACGACCATCTGTAATGGGATCTGATGTCCTCTTCTGCATAGTGTACTCACATACATTAAAATAAATAATTCTTTAAAATTATACATGTAAAACAAATCCACGTAGTTATGGAGGTGTGAGACTGACCCTGTAGGGAGGGTGAGGAAGGCTGGCCAGGAGAATGAGGAATGAGGGACTTGGGTAAGAGGCAGGCAGGACACGCGGGCACCAACCCGACTGGAGCCCCTCATGGCTCGGAACTTGCAAACCCAACCAGGAGTTGCCAACCCACCTATGTGGCAAGGAGATGAGACGAGCCCTGCTTCCTGCAGCCTCAGGCCCAAGGACAGGGTGGACAGTGTCACAGGGTGCTGAGGAGCTGAGGAGATGCCGGAGAGGGATACGGGCGGGGTCATTGGCCTGCCGCTGTACCCCCATACCCAGTAGTCCAGGACAGGTCACTGCACACCTGTGGCCTCTGGGCGCTCCGACAAAATGGCAACTGTCGTTCAGAGCTAGGTGCTGGGAGGGGTACTGAGCAAATCACTCCCCTGGCACTGATTCTTGCGAAGGGAGCGAGAGTCCTGGCAGCCAGCCATGGCTGGGTGACATCACTGCAGCCCACCTGTGACACCCCAACCTCACTGCTCCCCTAAAGCCCGACGCTCCATCATCAACCCAAGCACCACACACTGGCAGGAAACAGACCTGACAACAACACCCCAGACAAACAAACACCCTGATGACAGCCAACAAGGAAGGGAGGGCAAGCCAACAACAGCACAGGGGGATAAAAGCCGACGGCGCAGCCCTTCACACACTCACTCACTCACACACTCACTCAGTCACACGCTCGACTCCAACCCAGCCCCGCCATGGCCGCCTCCACCAGGTCCGTCTGCTCTGACGCTTGCACCAGCTCCTCCTGGCAGGTGGATGACTGCCCAGAGAGCTGCTGTGAGCCCTGCTGCTGTGCCCCCAGCTGCTGCCAGTCCAGCTGCTGCCAACCCAGCTGCTGCCAGTCCAGCTGCTGTGTTCCTTGCTGTGCCCCCAGCTGCTGTGCCCCAGCCCCCTGCCTCACCCTCCTCTGCACCCCAGTGAGCTGTGTGTCCAGCCCCTGCTGCCAGTCCTCCTGCTGCACACCCTCATGCTGCCAGCAGTCTAGCTGCCAGCCAGCTTGCTGCACCTGCTCCCCCTGCCAGCCATCCTGCTGTGTGACCCTTTGCTGCAAGCCTGTCTGCTGCACACCCATCTGCTCTGGGTCATGCTGCCAGCAGTCTAGCTGCCAGCCCTCCTGCTGCCAGCCCTCCTGCTGTGTGCCTGTCTGCTGCAAGCCTGTGTGCTGCACCCCCATCTGCTCTGGCTCCTCCTCCTCCTGCTGCCAGCCCTCCTGCTGTGCTCCTGTGTGCTGCAAGCCCTGCTCCAGTGTGTCCCTGCTGTGCCGCCCTGTGTGCAGACCTGCCTGCTGTGTGCCCACCTCCTCCTGCTGTGCCTCCTCCTGCCAGCCCAGCTGCTGTCGCCCAGCCTCCTGTGTGTCCCTGCTGTGCCGCCCTGCCTGCTCCAGCCAGGCCTGCTGTGGCCAGAAGTCCAGCTGCTGAGGGCCTGTCTACTGTAGGCTTGTGTCTTCCTTCCTGATCCTTCTCAGCTCCTCTACTCTGCTCCTGATGTGGGATTGTCCCAGGAAGAGCCCCAATATGTTATACACTGCCTTGGGCTATCCCCCTGACCCCAGGAGCCCCATCTGCACCCAGGGTCACTGTCCCTCTGTTCTGGTCACCTGTCTTTGGCGTCAGTCATTTGACAGTTCACAACATCAATAAACTCTTCTAACCTTCTGCATCTCCTCTCATGCCTGCGAAAAGTGGCTTAAATAGACGTCGGTCACCATGAGCTGGGATTATTTGCAGGAGGGAGGGACTTAGCCCTGCGATAGAAAGAGATGCTGGCCACCTGCCCTGGGGCTGAGCCGTGGAGCTCGGCGTCATGGAGGAAGACACTGCAGTGATGCTCCTCCAGATCTGGAAAGGGTCCCCATCATCCACAGAGGGTCCCCATTGTCCAATGGACGATCGTCTCAGACACATGCGTAGCCGGCAAGGAGGAGGAACTGCTTCCGGGTACAGGATTCCCAGCAAACAGACAGTGGAACTCAGTCTGGGACACCTCCCAGGCACCAAGCCTATCTTTAACACCTGGAGTAGTGCCCCGAGGGGAATTCCTCTGAAGGGAGTCAGAGAAATTACCTGACCGAATTTACCATCAGAATACCCAAGGGGAGTCCCGAGTGGCCAGCCTGCTGCCACTGAGCCTTTAGTGATCACAGAAAGCCAGCACCCAGCCGTGCCAGCTTCCAGCCGTAGAGCCATTCAGCTTCGCAGGTGCCCAAGGCAGGCAAACATAGTCCAGTAGACGATCAGTCAGTCAGTCGATGGGAACCCACCAGCCTCACCTCTCCCACACAGCCCAGAAGTTAGGGACGAGGGAGCAATTGCTCAAAGAAGACGTTTAGAGAAAGAAACCCAGAGTGAGACCACTGGAAAGGAGCGCTGTGTGGAAGAGGGGTGTTGATGAGTTGGGGGTGAGACTCACAGCCACTAAAGGCTGTGACCGAGTCAGTAAGCCACAGGCCTGGGCCAGGTACTGTCCTCAGGAAGAAGTGACTGAGCTGGGACGGCTGACCAAGATCCTGCCCTGCGCAGCCAGAGCCCAGGGGTCTGGCTTTGCCACCCACGCCACTCCTCCCCGGGGGTCAGACGCGCCGAGTGGGTGACACATGTGTCCCCATCAATGCAGTGTCTTACAGGATACTTTGCTGTCCTGGGTGCCCTCAGGCTTCTGGAACCCCTGCAGTCTCCCTGAGCACCAAGCCTGCTCCCCTTACTTAGAATCACGCCTAGAAGGTGTTTGTGCCCCTCCGGGTCCTACTTACTGTATTCCAAGCCCCTCCATGCCCCATCCGTGCTCCCCCCATCCTCCACACCCCTCCATGTTCCTACGGGTCCCCCATCCTCCACAGTCATTTTCCTCTGGTGCTGAACACTGTTCCCTTCTCTGCCTTGAGAGGATCTCCCCCTTCTTAGCAGGGGCTCTCCCTCCCCCGCAGGGCGTCTCCCTCCCAGCTGAGGCTCGGCATGGCTCTGTGGCGCTTTTGCCACTGTGACTGAGGCGAGTGCATTCATAGATCTCTGTGAAGACTTTTCGGCTCCTTTAATAAATACCACAGAGCGGGAGTACCGGGTGGTTGGAGGTGTGTTGGAGTTTTGTTTTTTAAAGAGCCCACCAAGTCCTTCCACGGCCCCGAGCCACCCTGCGTTCCCAGAAGCGCTGAGGGAGAGTATCCTTCCTCCCCAACACCTGTTCCATCCGTGTCTCTCTCTCTCTCTCTCTCTCTCTCTCTCTCTCTCTCTCTCTCTCTCTCTCTCTCTCCTCTCTCTGTCTTTCTGTCCCCCCTACTCCCCCCACCCCAGGGTTTGTCTACATAGCACATACCGTCCTCATACTCATGGTCATCCTCCTGCCTTAGCTGAGATCACAGACATGCTCCACGCTGCCGGGGACCTCACAGTCTTCCAGGTTTACACTGTGGGCATCACTGACCTTCTGGGTGTCTTCATTGGCAAGGAGTCTATCCAGCTCTCTTGGCCATTTTTTTTTTATATATATATAATTTTGAGGTAGGTTGTAAGATTTTGCAGCATCCATGGTGACCTGTGTCAGCTATGGGGAGCAGATTCCACACCCCCATCCCAGCCCCACCCCCACCCCCATCAAGTTGAGCTCTTGGTGTCCCTTCTGTGGGTTGCTTTTCGGGTTGTGAAAAATGAACAGAACAACTTAAGGAAGGAAGGAAGGAAGGAAGGAAGGAAGGATTTATTTTAGCTCCTGGCTGGAGGACACAGTCCATCATGGTGGGGTGTGAGGAGGCACACACTGAGTTCTCAGGAAGCAGAGAGGGGCACACTGCATGCAGGTGCTCAGATCACTCTCTCTGTAGTCCATAGGACGAGTCACCCCCCACAGTGGCTCTTCCCTCCCCAGTCCATCCTCCCTGGAAACACCCTCACTGACACGTCCAGAAGCGCGTTCCCTGGGAGATGCCAAATCCTGTCAGGTGACGCTGACCCTCAACCATCCCAGCACGGAGGCGCCCAAGCTCGGCCCTGGGAGAGACTCAAGGCTGTGGGCGCCTGTGCCGAGAAAGGCCTCGGGTCAGGTCCCCGAGCAGAGCTGAAGCACAAGGGAGGAAAATATAGACCCCAGTGGGACCAGACCAAGAGGAACCCACATCCACCCTCAGGACTGCTCCTGAAAATCAGAAGAGCAGGTGACACATCTCCAGTCACTCCGAGGCACGAGATACTCTCAGGCCAACCCCAGAAACAAGCGTGTGGTAAATGCCTTAGGCGAGGGGTCTGTCCGGTTCTCTTGCCCATTTTATTGTCAAGTTCGTTTGTCCTTTTTAGGGCTCTCCTTGGCATATATTGAGTGGAAACCTTTGTCTTATATGCCCTCAGCAAACCCCAGCAATGGAATCCAGCATCACAGAAACAGAGCCATGGGCACGAGTTCTGTAGTTCTTCCGTGCAGCAGACCCCAGGTGCTAAAGGCTTGGTCCCCATCCCGTGGTGGTGTTGGGAGATGGTGATGTCTGTAAGAGGTGGGGCCTAATGGAAGGAAGTGAGGTCATCGATATGCTGAGTCGATTTTTGTCGACTTGACGCAGCTAGGGTTATCTGAGAAGAGGAACCTCACTTAAGACAACGCCTCCATCGGATCCCTATAAGAAGTCTATGGAACATTTTCTTGATTAATGATTGATGGGAGGGCCCAGCCCATGAGACATGGTGCCACCCTGGGTTGAGCAAGCTATGGGGACAAACCAGTAAGTAGCGTTCCTCAATGGCCTCTGCTTCCGTCCCCAACGTGGATGACAGATTGTGCTATGGAACTATCAGCTGAAAGAAACCCTTTCCTCCCCAAGGTGCTTTTGGTCATGACCTATATCACAGCAACAGAAGGCTCACAAAGACACGGGAGCATGCATTTGAAGGGATCATTGGGTTGTTGACCTTCTCCCTAGCTACAAGTAAGCAGATTCCTGTCACATCCCCACCATGACATGGTGCCCGACACAGGCTGGAAGGCATCAGAGCCAAACAGCCATGTAGCATGTACTAATCTGAATGTGACGCCTCCGGTAGGCTCCGGTATTTGAACATGTGGTCCTCAGTTGGTGGCAGTGTTTGGGAAGGATTCGGAGGTGTGGCCTTGAGGGAGGAAGAGTGTCAGCGGAGGCGGGCTTTAAGTGGGGGCGGGCTTTGTGTGGAGGTGGGCTTTGGTGGAGGCGGGCTTTGAGTGGAGGCGGGCTTTGGCGGAGGCAGGCTTTGAGAGTTTAAAGACTCATGTTTTTTGCATTCACCCCCTCTGCTTCATGCTGGTGGTTCAGGGTGTGAGCTCCCAGCCTGTTACCCCAGCTGCCACGACTGCCTCTTCATCTGTCCCTGTTATGCCCAGTCCTCAGGAACCCCAGAAGAACTCTTAGAATTGTCAGTCTGATGCACTATAACAAAAAGAGCCTTTATTCGAGTCAGACCCTGACCCATCGCAAACCTTTCCCACTGCACGGATTAGGAATGTGATGCTTGAGTCCAGGGGCTTGGAGTTGGTTTTGTTCGTTTGTTTGTTTGTTTTTGTTTTTGTTTTTGTTTTTCGTCGAGACAGGGTTTCTCTGTGTAGCCCTGGCTGTCCTGGAACTCACTCTGTAGACCAGGCTGGCCTCGAACTCAGAAACCTGCCTGCCTCTATCTCCCAAGTGCTGGGATTAAAGGCGAGTGCCACCACCGCCCAGCAGGCTTGGAGTTTTTATACACACATATGCAGAAGCAGGGATCCTCAGGCTTTGGGATCATGTGACAAGGGAGGTGACAAGAGGAAGCCTTTTAACCTGATCTCATTTGTTCAGACGGGGGCAGATTCGTGTAGTGGGGGGGGGGGACTCTTGACACAGGAAGTAACTCTGTGGTGCTATCAGGAACTAGTGTGATTTTACAAACTGCTCACAGCTCATCTGGGAACACTTACTTGCCCTTCTCTCATGGCCCGAGAGTGGGCCACTTCGCTTTTCAAGGCTGTTTGGCCCTCATTTCTCTCAAGGACAGGAGCCATCTGTACCAAAGAAATATTAGCCACCTATCAAGGGGAGCGCCAGCCTCGGTCGCACAGAGGCTGGGATGTGTTGCTGTTTGTTTTCTTTTTTCTTTTCTTTTCTTTTCTTTTTTTCTTTTTTTGTTTTGTTTTTTGTTTTTTGTCTTTTTCAAGACAGGGTTTCTCTGTGTAGCCCTGGCTCTCCTGGAGCTCACTTTGTCAGAAATTCACCTGCCTCTGCCTCCCAAGTGCTGGGATTAAAGGCGTGCGCCACCACTGCCCTTGATTTGTTTTTTTCGAGACATGGTTTCTCTGTATAGCCCTGGCTGTCCTGGAACTCACTCTGTAGACTAGGCTGGCCTCAAACTCAGAAATCCGCCTGCCTCTGCTTCCCAAGTGCTGGGATTTAAAGGCATGTGCCACCACTGCCTGGCTTGTTTTCAAAGCCAGCATCTGCTGCTCCAGGGGAGGGGGGCGTTTTTAGGGGGAGGAGAACGCCACCATGAAAAGGGGAATTGCAATATTCCAATGCCAGGCTGGGCTCTCTGCCCTCTCCAAAAGTCCTGAGGCATTGATGCTGGGAAAGGGGCGGGGGAGGGGAGCTCTGCTCGAGCAGCAGGATAGGGCAGAGGCAGGCTTCCTGTATCTCTTCATCACTACCACCACGATGGACGCCTCCCTCTGGAACCATGAGCTCACAGAAACTCTTTCTTCTTTAAGTGGCGTTGGCTATGCTGCTTTGTCATAGCAACAGGAAGGCAGCCAATACATAGTGAAACTTCCAAAGTAGGAGTCAGGCGACCTTTCCTCTTTATAGGCACGCCACCTCTGGCATTCTGTCACAGTACCGCAGCACTGCTTAACCCTGCAGCCAAGCGGGCTCTATCTCTGGAATAAAAGATGGGATTGATATCTGAAAAAATCAACTAATGTAATATATTGCATTGCTACAATAAAGGCAAACAGCGCATGCTCCTATCCATACACTCAGAAAGGAAGCTGGGACACCCCCAACACTTTCACAATAAAAGCCCCTCACCAGCCCCGGCGAGGAGACTTCCTTACTCAGGTGGGGCATCTGTTAGGAGCCCACAGCTGATATTACCATGTGCCGTGCCTTCTCCCTAACCTCCAGCAACACACAACATCTGGATACTCAGCCGATCAACCCCAGACATCACTGTGGGACAGACGTTCTCATAGCCAAGCTAAGCCCATGAGTTGCAAAGGAAAGCTTTGGAAACTATGAAACTCATGCAAATATACATATTCATACACATATATGTCTCTCTGTAAACTTTTTTTCTTTTGAAAAAAGAATGCTGGCTGGTTTTGTGCACCAACTTTACATTTCTGTTGAGAAAATGCCTCCATGAGAGCCAGCTGTGGGCATTTTCTCAATTAGTGATCCCATTGTGGGTGGTGCCCCGTGTAGAGAGCACGTCCTCTCACGCTGTGTGTAGGATGCTGTGCAGTCACAAGGCAGCCCGGCAGAGAGGGCACCCTGCCACAGATGCAAAGAGCAAAGAGTGCTACCAAGTCCCACTACTGTGGAATGCAGCTGGCCTGCCCCTCAGGGGGGGCATGCATCCTGAATACAAACATTCACCCACCACCTGACCCAAGAAAGCTACGCAGAGTCTTTACTCCAGAGAAAAGAAAACTCGTTGCCACATAAAACACCAAACACAAACATTGGTCACAGCAGCTTTATTCATGTCTGTGGTAAACAGGGGACAATCAAAACATCATCAGTCGCTGGATGGGTGCACTGTGGTAGAGCAATACAGTGGAATATTACAGAGTCGTAAAAAAGAGATCTGTATGCAATAGCTGGCTGAATCTTGAGATCATAAATGACAAAAATGGGTTACACGGAGGTGGGGGAAGAGGAGAGGGTGTGGTGGGTGGTGGCTCCAGGCGGGCAGGCTAACTTGCCCCTGCAGGCTCAGGAGGGTCACCCGGTTCCTACTGTCTCTGGCTTTAGCTCTACTTTTGCAGTCAGAAGCTCTCGGGGCCTCTTGCTAAAGCCCAGCCCGCTCCCCTCCCCTCCTCTCCTGGTGTTATCCACCCTCAGTCATCCCACAGCCTCAGCCTCCATCCTGCTAGGTTCAGGTTGGCTGCCGGGCTGTCCCAGTGCGCCCAAGGTGTCTGAGTGCACATGAGGCAGAAGTTCCCAGCCTAGGCGAGCACATGGCACACTTCAGTTTCGGGCACAGAGAGGGACTCTCTCCACGGCTTCCCTTCTCTGACACTGTTCTGGGAAGCCTGGGTTCTGGAAGAATCTGTCTCCTTGTTTCCCTTACTGTCTCGCTCTCTGCAGACCTGCGCCACCTTGAGACTCTCAGGCTCGTCTCCGCAGTGTTGAGGGACATTGTCCCTGACAGGTGCGGCTACACCCAGCAGGCTTCATAACTTTACCTGCCCACTCGGGCTGGAGCTCCTGCCTGCCCGCTGCCCAGAGGAGCAGCCTGAGTGGCGAGGCACGGGGTATAGTCACAGAGCCAGACCCGGCATGAGCGAGCCTCCATGCAGAAGACCAGGCACCGCAGCACCCTAAGGTGCTAAGTCAGCACTTGGAACTCGGGAGTGACTCTTTTGTAAATAAACAGATTAACAAAGGCTTTCAGGACGCCGCTCAAAATACCTACCTGGAAGGAAGGTTCTAGAGGCTTCCGGCTGCAAAACATAGCCTGTCTGGTATAAAAGCCGACAGCCTGGCACATAAAACACACACACACACAGTCTCACACACAGTCAACAACACACACCTGTTCTTACCTCCCAGCCAACCCCGCCATGGCCGCCTCCACCAGGTCCGTCTGCTCTGACGCTTGCACCAGCTCCTCCTGGCAGGTGGATGACTGCCCAGAGAGCTGCTGTGAGCCCTGCTGCTGTGCCCCCAGCTGCTGCCAGTCCAGCTGCTGCCAACCCAGCTGCTGCCAGTCCAGCTGCTGTGCCCCCAGCTGCTGTGTTCCTTGCTGTGCCCCCAGCTGCTGTGCCCCAGCCCCCTGCCTCACTCTCCTCTGCACCCCAGTGAGCTGTGTGTCCAGCCCCTGCTGCCCATCCTCCTGCTGCACACCCTCATGCTGCCAGCAGTCTAGCTGCCAGCCAGCTTGCTGCACCTGCTCCCCCTGCCAGCCCTCCTGCTGTGTGACCCTTTGCTGCAAGCCTGTCTGCTGCACACCCATCTGCTCTGGGTCATGCTGCCAGCAGTCTAGCTGCCAGCCCTCCTGCTGCCAGCCCTCCTGCTGTGTGCCTGTCTGCTGCAAGCCTGTGTGCTGCACCCCTATCTGCTCTGGCTCCTCCTCCTGCTGCTGCCAGCCCTCCTGCTGTGCTCCTGTGTGCTGCAAGCCCTGCTCCAGCGTGTCCCTGCTGTGCCGCCCTGTGTGCAGACCTGCCTGCTGTGTGCCCACCTCCTCCTGCTGTGCCTCCTCCTGCCAGCCCAGCTGCTGTCGCCCAGCCTCCTGTGTGTCCCTGCTGTGCCGCCCTGCCTGCTCCAGCCAGGCCTGCTGTGGCCAGAAGTCCAGCTGCTGAGGGCCTGTTTCTGGTGCCAGCTGGCTCAGGCCCCTTCTTGGGGCCCCTCTCAGGCTCTCCAGTCTGACCCTGGTCTGGGATAGACTCCCCCCAAGATGGAGCCCCCCAACTTGTCCCTTGTGACTTGACCTCTCCTCCTGTTTCCCAGGAGGCCTGCTGATCCTCTGAGACTCTGTCTCTCCTGTCCCTTTGCTCTGGTTGTTTGTCCCCAACACCAGCCTGTCAGCAGCCCACGGCGTCAATAAACTCTCCTAAAGACCTGGATCTCCTCTCATGCTCTGGAACCTGTGGTTCAAGTAAACGTCCATCTCCTTGGCCAGGAATGTTTCTGGGAGGGAAGGACTGGGCTCAGCAGTTGACAAGGGACAGTAGCCACCTCCCCTTAGGGTTCACTGCTTGGTTGAATGAAAGATGTCTCAAGTAGGCTCATGTATTAGAAGACTTGGTCTCTGGTGGATGGTTCTGTTTGGGGGGTTGTGGGAGTTTTAGAGGGTTGCTTGGGGGTAGAAGGTACTGGGGGCAGGTTTCTGGAGCTGATGCCTTTGGCCTGGTTTAAGTTCGCCCTCTCTGCTTTCTGCCTGTGGTTAGAGATGTGATCTCTGGTCCCCTGCCCCACTTCCCGCCTGCCATTCATTTCCCACTTCTATGGACTCCAAGCTAACATAAACTCTTCCATAAGCCGTGGTGGTCACTCCCAGCAACAAAAAGTAATCCAATATAAGACTAAGGGCCCAGGACAGGCACTTGACAACTCAAACCAG
This sequence comes from Apodemus agrarius, assembly GCA_964023405.1. NCBI lineage: Eukaryota > Metazoa > Chordata > Mammalia > Rodentia > Muridae > Apodemus > Apodemus agrarius. The sequence continues at coordinate 10,841,749 of OZ030025.1, read as the reverse complement.
TATGAACCTGCTGTGTGTGGTTAGGGCCACTGGGGGGCCTGAATCCCTAGACCTCCCCGTTCCCGCTCGTCACCCCTCGCTCCCTTTCGGCCTGCTGTGGCTCCTGACACCCTGGACATCTCTCGGGATCGGGGGGGGGGGGGGGATTCTGTTCCTTGTCACCCGCCAGCTTCCAAGCTTCCCACCATTTCCTGGAAGTCCCCAGGAAACAGACTCACCCTCTTATCATTGTGAGAACTTCAGGAGTAGAAAGATCCCCCTCCCTTCCCGAAGGAGACTGAACAAGAGGGTCCCACATTGTGACCAAGGTGCATTGAGCCGACTCTGGAGACCACACAGACCCCCCCCCCACTCCCTTAGAACAGGTCCGTTGGAAGTGGCTTGCAGGCTCACCATGGCAAAACCTTGCTGAAGAAATAGTAAGCGCGTACACGCTTGCACGCACACAATCCACACTGACTTACCTTTCAGCTCTTCAGACCACCTGTGTTAGGCTAAGAAGCTAACATCTCCAGCCTGTGAGGTGTGTTAACTAAATAGCCCACAGTGTAAAGGCTACTGTCAACCTTTGAAACCGCAGAACCTAGCAGGCATGCCGCTTTGCTGACTGTCATAAAACACACATAGCATAGGATTTACTGTGTTGGTCTTTGTGAGCGCGGCCCGCACGGAGTTCCTTCACATTCTTCCTAGCAAACTCCAGCTGTGCTGTGAACTACTGGCCGCTTGCTCAGTCCCCCGCCCCCGCCCGTGCCCCCCCCCCCCCCGCCAGCCCCTAGCCCCCTGTTGTTTGTGTCTGTATGGATCTGAGCCTCTGCGGAGAGGCACTGGGGTGGCTCTGCACCTATCCTTCCGGCCTGGTTTGTTTTACTCAGTGTGAGGTCCTCCAGACTCCTTCAAGATGGAGCAGGTCAGAACTTACTTGAAAACATTCTGTTGTGCACATAGACTAACTAGGCGGCTTGTACTGAGGGGGGAGGAGTTGGTGTAAGGAGGTTCACTGAGTTTCCACCTGGAAGTACTACAGGATGGGGCACCATTGGCTCCACCCACTCCCTGGTTAGCACCACCCTCCTCCTCTCAGCCCTACCCCTTCTGCTAGCTCCACCCTCTCCCTTACGCCCCTCCCAGGCCCTGCTCTCCTCCCACCCTTAGCTCCGCCCTCCTTCCCATCTGTCTCACCCCATTGGCCTTGCTGTCCTACCTCTGGCTCTGCTCTCCACAGAAGAATGAATACCTGCTCTCCCTGCTGGCGGAGGAGAGGGACACGCTACTGCTCGGCCTGAGGTACTCACCCACACAGCTGCACTTCCTGTTTCTCAGCGAGGACCTGGCTGGTGCCTGGCAGACCCGTGTGTCCTTCCGGAGCCCTGGCCTCACGGACAGTCGATGGCATACTCTGATCTTGGCTGTGTCCCAAGGATCCTTTTCCCTCACCGTGGACTGTGGCCTCCCAGTGGACATGTAGGTACCAGGACGTGCATCCCAGAGATTGACCACGTCGTGTGGCATTTGAGAAACCCGTTCCAGGTGCTGATCTGCCATTGTGCCGGGTGTGTGGGGGGTGTGGCTAAGTCTTCCCCCGCCCCTGCCCTGCCAAATCCTTTACCTGAGGCAGACTATGGAGAACACCTTAGGTGCTAGCTCCAAAGGCGGGTCCCCGACAGGGTCTTGTGGGAGACAGGCTTCTATTGTCAGGAATGGGGCCGTGGAGCGGCTACAAAGCTCTGTGAAATGGAGGGGGTCCAATCAGGGCTCAGAAGCCACCTACTTGGAGCAGCTGTGGCCAAGGACGATCTGAGACCCTTGTGTTGAGAGCAGAGGCCAGCAATAAGGGTGTGGGTTGGGCTCTGGAGCAAGGGTCCCTAGCACAGAGTAGAGGGAGACTATGGGTAGAAGGCTGGCTCCCCAGTACCCCTGGCCAGGAGCTTAGTATACTGCCACAGAGCTGGGGCGGGAGGGAGCAGGAGCTACCCGAGAGAAAAGTCATTCAGGACACACTGCTCCTAATGCAGAAGGTCTGGTCGCATGTCCCCTCCCTCTCCGCCTTGCCTTCAACCTGTATAGCAATCACAACCAGTACTTTCCAGAGCCTCCCGGGTCTCCAGCAAGGTGCCTCCCTCCGACCTGTAGCCACTGCCCTGCCCTGCTCCCGGGCTGTGTGAACCACACAGGGATGGTGCCCTGATTCAGGAGGGGGACCTTGAGGTTCGCCAGGAAGTAGACAGGACTCATATGTGTACCCTCGTCACACATGCCTGCAGGAGCTCCCGTCCTGGGGAAATGCGTCCCAGCTCGTGTCCACTGGGGGACTATGAATATGCCATTACATCCCAACTGGGTCTTAAGCCAAGTCAAGGTGATGTTAGCTGGGTGAGACGCGTCCTGATGGGAGGCAGAGACCACTGATGTGGGAAGAAGGCTGCAGGCATGCTCAGATACAACAGGAAGGGAGACGGAGGTAGAACGATGCAGAAAGAGGGATGGAAAGGAGATCCGGTGGGCACTGGAGCCGGGGGAGCTGAGGCGTCCTCCTCTGCCTGAGAGAGGGCACTGCTCGGCGGGCTCTGGACCTCTAGTTGCTCCGGAGCCCGTCCTCACTGCTGCCCAGGAGGCTTGCTTGTTTCCTTGTGAGACCCATCCCCGACCTTCCTAAGCAAGCAAGGTTCTTCTTTGGCACTAGTACTGTCCACTCGTGTTTCAGAATGGCCGATGTCCCCTTCCCGCCCACCCTGTCAGTAAGAGGAGCCCGCTTCTTCATTGGCAGCCGGAAGAGAGCCAAAGGCCTATTCACAGTGAGTGTAGAGGGGCTGCCAGCAGCACCCTCCCCCTGGGGTCTGGGGACAGCCCGCTGTATGCTTTATATGACAGATTGCCATCCGTGCTAAGGAAGAAGCAGGAACACAAAGGTGTCATGGAGTCTGCCTCAGGGCTCTCACACTGGCTGTTCCTATTGTGTAGGACATTCTTCTCTAAGGTTCTTGGGTCCCTCCTCACGCGTCCTCCTACTGTAGAAGCCTATCCCCAATACTCTGACAAACTGATGCTTGAACTCAGCCTTTCCATCTATCCATCCATCTATCTATTCATCCTTCCATCCGTCCATCCATTTACCTACCCATCTGTTCATTCACCTACCCATCCATCCACCCATCCATCCACCTCTCCATCCATCCACTTACTCAGTCATCCATTCATTCATCTACCCATCCACCCACCCACCCATCCATTTATCTACCCATCCACCTACCCGTTAATCCACCTACTCATCTATCCAGTCATCCACCCATTCACCCACCCACCAATCCATCCACTTAACTATTCATTCACTCATCCAACCATCCACTCATCCAGCCATTCGCCTACCCAACCATCCATTCACCTGCCCATGCATCCACTCATCCATCCATTCACCCACCCATGCATCCACTCAACCATCCATTCACCTGCCCATGCATCCACTCATCCATCCATTCACCCACCCATGCATCCACTCATCCATCCATTCACCCGCCCATGCATCCACTCAACCATCCATTCACCCACTCATGCATCCACTCATCCATCTATTCACCCACCCATGCATCCACTCATCCATCCATTCACCCACCCATGCATCCACTCAACCATCCATTCACCCACCCATGCATCCACTCATCCATCCATTCACCCACCCATGCATCCACTCATCCATCCATTCACCCACCCATGCATCCACTCATCCATCCATTCACCCACCCATGCATCCACTCATCCACCCATGCATCCACTCATCCATCCATTCACCCACCCATGCATCCACTCATCCACCCATGCATCCACTCATCCATCCATTCACCCGCCCATGCATCCACTCATCCATCCATTCACCCACCCATGCATCCACTCATCCATCCATTCACCCGCCCATGCATCCACTCATCCATCCATTCACCCACCCGTGCATCCACTCATCCATCCATTCACCCACCCATGCATCCACTCAACCATCCATTCACCCACCCATGCATCCACTCATCCATCCATTCACCCACCCATGCATCCACTCATCCATCCATTCACCCACCCATGCATCCACTCAACCATCCATTCACCCACCCATGCATCCACTCAACCATCCATTCACCCACCTGTGCATCCACTCAACCATCCATTCACCCACCCATGCATCCACTCATCCATCCATCCACCTACCCATGCATCCACTCATCCATCCACTCATAATCTACTCACACATCCACCTATCTGTCCATCCGTTCACTCACACATCTACACCTCTGTTGTACTCACTGCTAGGGTGGTACCTGGAGTCTGCACCATAGCTAGGAGCTGCGGTTCTCTGTGGTGTCCATGGAAATCACTCTGTGGAGATGTATTATGCTTGAATGGGCAAGTGACAAAACAGGTAGATGGATAGATGCATGGATGGATGGATGCTTGCATGCATGCATGGGTGAATGGATAGATAAGTGGACAGATGCGTGCATGGGTTGATGGCTGGGTGGCTGGATGGGTGGTGGATAGATGGATGAATAGGTAGGTAGATTGATAGATTTCGAATGAATGGACATTGGTGGCTGGGCAGATAGACAAGTGGGTAAGTGGGTGGGTGCATGAATACATGGATGGATGGATGGATGGATGGATGGATGGATGGGTGATAGATAGTAGATAGATAGATAGATAGATAGATCAGTGGATGGATCAATGGTGGATGAATGATGAAGGAAGAGACGGAAGAGTAGCTGGGTCAGGTGGAAAGAAATTTGGCCTGGTCACTCTAGTTTCATGGAGACAATCCCTCCCTCACTAAGAGCGGTAAGCAGTTGTCCCGCTGTCTTCCCAGTAAACCTACAGTCAGACCCCGCTCACCCTGCAGGCTACAGATACCAGTGGCACCCCACTTTCTTCCTCTCCAGGGCGTGATAAGGCAGCTGGTTCTGCTGCCTGGCTCAGACGCCACCCCACAGCTGTGTCCCAGCAGGAACGCCCGGCTGGCTGAGCTGTCCATCCCCCGGGTGCTGAAGAGGCTCACGGGGAAGCCAGAAGATAACGAGGTGCTGAAATATCCCTATGGTTAGTAGGCGGGGCTTGCTTCCCCCCACCCCCACCCCACCCCCGGAAACACCGAGCACACAGGCTCCTTTCTCAGGCTCTCAAGGGCGCACCTCTCAGTGACAGAAGGGCAGTTGTCACAGTGGCCAGGAGGACACTCAGGGCCATCAGAGAAGCCAGAACCTCCATCCTGTCCCTTGAAGGCCTCTTTGGACAGCCTACAGGCAGACCAAACACCTTTCTTGGCCCCCTGGGCAGCTGGAAGACATGGTTCACATCAAGAAGGCTCCCTCCTCTGGACTCCTGGCCAGCGATTGCACCTATCTCCCAGCTACTCCCTCCCGGTCAGCCCAGCTCATGCCAAGACCTATCTGTTTCCTGCTAGCCCTTGTAGCCCATGGCATCTCCTGGATATGATTTCTCTGATCCATTTCTTCTCTGTCCTAGTGTTAAGTTGCAGTGTTGAGCCCTTTATAAAAATCACAGCCCCTGCCTTACAGACTCTGTGGAGCCTTCCCCAACCACACATACACCCCTGCTTGGTGGAAAGAGGATCAGGTGAAGGACAGCCAGGACCCGAAAACTTGTGGTTCTCACATCGTTAGTAAAGGAAGTCCCCATCTGTGTGCGTTACTGGGTTACACGGCTCTCTGATGCTGATGGAGATGTCCCTATAAAGCCAGGACATGAGACCAATGTGAGATCAAAACCCACTCGAGAATATTGTCTATGGCTTAGCACCTGCTGCTGAGAAGAGACAGGCCCCCTAGGGCAGTGTGGGGCTGTTGAGAGTCTGTGGGGTAACAGCAAAAGATCAGAGAGACATGCCCTCCAGGCTGAAGTCCAGTCACACAGGGAACATCATGCTTGGGGCCTCCCACCCTGTCTCCATAACCTGTGCTGCCGGGCTCCCTCCAGCCACGTACAAAGGTGAAGGACCATTGGGCTTAGACACCTCGCCTAGGATCCTTGTCTAAGGAATCCTGATATGCCAGACACTTTCACCTGATCTTCCCCCCACAGAAGCTGACATGAAAGTAACCCTGGGATCCCGGCCACCATGCACCAAGGCAGAGGGTGCCCAGTTCTGGTTCGATGCTGCCCGCAAGGGGCTCTACCTGTGTGCCGGCAGCGAATGGGTCTCCGTGTTAGCAGGTGAGGCTGGACCCAGAATCCAAATGCCACGGTATCCTAAGCACATAGAGCAGCTGGCTGCATGCCCTCGGGGAAAAGGATATCCTGAAGGACTGAAGGGTCACTTCAGAGAGTGGAGGGCCACCTCACTGGCAGGTGCCCACCAGAACAACCCAGGCAAGCCAGGACGTTTTCCTCCATAGAATAGGCATGTCCGGCCCCAGGGATGTCCCCAGAACTCCAGGAGTGCCAAGCCTGTTCAACCTGGAAACAGGCACATCTAGGCCGTAGTCGTGAGAGACACGTGGCTCTCTCAGCAACTCTTCTCCGACAGCTAGCTAATGTCTAGAAGAGGGTACAGCGCAGACGCTCAGGCCTCTCCTTTATCCTGTTTGAATCCGGGGCTACACAGACCCAAAAGCACCCTAGTGGACAGGATCAACATCCCTTTAATGAGCCTTTCCCTCAAGGATAAAATGGGACTCCAAAGGAAAATCTTTATCAATCCCAGGGCCCTGGGCATAGGCCTAGGAGCCACGTCACGGCAGGGCTCCTGAAGTCGCTCCCGAGAGAACGCGCAGCTCCATTCCTATGCACACTGACTAGGTCCCCATCCTCCCATTCCAAGCCAAGACCAAGCTGGACTACGTTGAAGAACACCAGAGTCTGCACACCAACTCAGAGACACTGGGCATCGAGGTGTTCAGTATCCCCGGCGTGGGGCTCTTCGCAGCCGCAGCCAACCGGAAGGCTAGATCAGCCATCTACAAATGGACAGATGGGAAATTTGTGTCCTATCAGAACATCGCCACGTACCAGGCGCAGTCATGGCGACATTTCACCATTGGGAAAAAGGCAAGTCTGTACAGGTGATTTCCCCTTCCCTGTTGACGAGTGTCTCCGTGGGGTCCTCAGGTTGGAACTCCTGCGCACTCTGCAGGCCAAAGCATCTCTTGGGCTTCCACACCCTTGCTGGGAGGGATGACTATGTAAGACTCCTGTAAGGAGTCTGCTCGGGCTGGAGAGATGGCTCAGCGGTCGAGAGCACTGACTGTTCTTCCAAAGGTCCTGAGTTCAGTTCCCAGCAACTACACGGTGGCTCACAACCATCTATAATGAGATCCGATGCCCTCTTCTGGTGTGTCTGAAGACAGCTGCAGTGTACTCATATACATAAAATAAAGAAAGAGCAGGGTGGTGGTGGTGCACACCTTTAATCCCAGCACTTGGGAGGCAGAGGCAGGTGGATCTCTGAGTTTGAGGCCAGCCTGGTCTACAGAGTGAGTTCCAGGACAGCCAGGGCTACACAGAGAAACCCTGTCTCGAAAAACAAAAACAAAAACAAAAACAAACAAACAAACAAAACAAAACAAAACAAAACAAAAAAACCCAAAAACTCTGCTCTCAACTCCCCACAGGGCAGAAGTGGTTCCAGTCTGTCTAGACTAGAAGTCTGTCTAGTCCTGTGTAGCTCATTACAAATCAAAACTGTTGAGACTGCAGAGGGGAAAGTGGCTTGGTTGGTAGAGGGTTTGGCCAGCATGTAGATCCCTCCCTGAGTTCCTCACTGGGCCAATAGCAGGCAGCATCTCAGCATATCTTATCCACCATGCTAGCTACCTGGGATGGCAAAATGGATGTTAATACCAGCTCTCTGGAGGTCAAGGCCTGAGAGTTGGCCTTGGGTAGTAGTTCCTTCCACCTGGGCTAGAGTGAGCAAAGGACCTGGACAGGGAGAACGCATTCATATGGGAGAAGGCATTCACACCAAGAGAGGGCATTCACACCAAGAGAGGGTATTCACACCAGGAGAGAACGTTCACACCTGGAGAGGGCATTCACACCAGGAGAGGGTATTCACACCTGGAGAGGGCATTCACACCATGGCAGGAAAAGGGAATGTTTTCTTCCCAACTCCGGCAGCCTGCATGGCATGATGTTATCCTGGAGACAGCATTGTGTGGCTGTCTCCAAGGACTCTCATTCAGCAGAAGGCCCACCCCAGACACTGGGGATGAACCAGGTAAAACCTGCTGCCACCCAATAGGGATACAATGTATTAGTGGTCGTGTTTCCAATAGGTTCTTCCAAATGACATCTGAAAGTTTTTCATTTTCTTTGTGATTTAAAAAATAATTTTGCATTCAAGAAATCTGGGAAACAGAAAAACAAGGGAAGGAGATATTTTGTCCCTACACCTATGCATGCTTTCTTTCATTCGCATGTGGTCAATGCACACAATGTCACATGGGAACTGAAAACCATGCGCTCTGTCCCTCGGAGAACCACACGACCATGCAGCGTCGAGCCCTGAGCATGCCCTGGCTCCAGGACTCTAGTACCACGCAGTCGGTCCTGTACCCTTCCCTGGTGATGCGAGGGAGATGCCCAAGTTCAGACTCCTGCCGATCGGGCTCCAGGTCCGGCGCCAACGTAAGACAACGCTTCTCTTTCAGATCTTCCTGGCTGTGGCCAACTTCGGGCCAAACGAAAGGGGTCAAGAGTTTTCAGCCATCTACAAATGGAGCCCCAGAAAACTGAAGTTCACCCTTTACCAGAGGATCGCCACCCACAGCGCCCGTGACTGGGAGGCCTTTGAGGTGGACGGAGAGCACTTCCTGGTGGTAGCCAACCACCGAGAAGGTAAGGCAAATGTGACCTTTGACCTGGAAGGAAACTGTTGCATGCTTTGTGAGCAAGGGTGGAATTTTTCATAATAAAAAAAAATAAAATATATGTGTGTGTGTGTGTGTGTGTGTGTGTGTGTGTGTGTGTGTATTAAGTTGGGGTTGGGAAATGGCTATCAGTAAAGTACTTGTCTTACAAACATAAGAGCCTGCGTTTGACAACTATCACCTACAAAAAAAATAGCATTACGCCTTTGTAATCCCAGCTCTAGGGTAGAGGACCCCAGGGAGTCACTGCAGCCAGCGCAGCCTGATTGGTGACCCCCCCCCCAGGCCACTGAAAGACCTTCTCTCAGAAAGACAAGGTGGACAGTGTCCCTGAGGAATGACACTGGAGACTGGCCTCCACAGGGACATAGGCACCCCCACATACACACATGTGCACGCACACACAAACCCTAAGTCATGTTTGACCAGTTTCCTGCAGCTTACCCCTGAGATCCGTGCTCAGAGGTAGGCCACACAAACCCCATCACAGCTGCAGAGCACCTAGGTTAGGAAAACAGGGGAGCCCTGCGGTTCCTGTCCACCAGAGGAGCCCCTGAGCCCCCGGTGTGGACTGAATCCAGCAACCTGCCTCCTCATTGTGAGGAAGAGCCAGATCAACGCAGCTAGCCGGTGGCATACGGACCATAAACCAGGGCAGTAGAAGCCTCGATGTCAATGGGTGTGTGGCCAGAGAGGGAGCCAGTTAGGAGGCTGCCATTGCTGCCCCCCTGAGAGCGAGCTCAGCATCCTGGCAGGGGCTCCATAACGCCAGAGCAGGTGGCACAGCCTGGGCTAGCTTGGAGACTCCGGTGTCTGAGCCAGGCCCCTGGCGTTAAGGTGACCAAGTCTTCCCAAACCAAGGATGGATGTTTCCGGGCACCTGCTGTATGGTTGCTCTGAGCCGTCTCTCTGGAGACCTCACACAGAGTCTGGGATCCACCCAAGTGTGCGTCTCACTAGGCAGCACTGGGAGGTGACGTCTCAGCCATTGCACCTAGGGGAGCCCAAGACCCCAACAACAGGGTACCCCAAAGGGTGAGTGCTCCTGTAGAGCAGGCACTGCAGAGGAGGACCATAAGGGAAGACCTTCCAGGAAGGGCCAGGGGAGAACAGCCCCAGGGGGTCTCCTCTAGGAAACACCACGAAGGAAGGATCACCGGGAGGACCTCAAGAGAGGGTTTCCAGGGGACACCATAGGAGATGCATCCAAGGAGCATGATGAGGGAGGACCTCTCCAAAGGGCATCCTAGGCGAGGACTTCCATAGAGCATCGCAAGAGAGAAACACCTAGGGAGCACTGTTCATGGAAGACTTCCTGGGAGCACCATGGGGGAGACGTTCCAGACAAAGAGAGAGTGGTATGAGCAAGTCTGGCCTATTCCTAAGGCAGGAAAGGGCCAAGGCAGGGGGAGGTGAGGCCAGAGGTGCATAGGGCTCAGCCGGGGAAAGGTCCAGATGGCCTGCAGGCTTTCTCTCCTGCCCGTGCAGGCTCAGAGGCTGGGGACAGGGGCTGCCTGAGGGGCACAGTCAGGGAGGGACTTGGGGACACAGGGAATGTGCATAGTACCTGTCTGTGCCCTGGCCAAGCTGTGTCCCCGGGGAACAGCACCCCTCCCCCAGCACTGACCTTGGTTCCAGGGGACAACCACAACATCGACAGCGTGGTCTACAGGTGGAACCCCGGCAGCCAGCTCTTTGAAGCCAATCAGTCGATCGCCACGTCCGGTGCCTACGACTGGGAGTTCTTCACCGTGGGGCCTTACTCCTTCCTGGTGGTGGCCAACACCTTCAACGGCACGTCCACCCAGGTGCAGTCCCACGCGTACATCTGGCTCGTGGGAGCCTTCCAGCTGTTCCAGTCGTTCCCGGTAAGGAGCCTGGGTTCCCGAGGGCGCGGTGCCACGGGCCCCACATGCTGCTGCGTGCGCTGCGATCATTCCCAAGGGCATGGTGCCACGGGCCCCATGTGCTGCTGCGTGCGCTGCGATCATAAAGAGAGAAAACTGTGTAAGAATATGTTCTACGGCTGGTGGGGGAAGGGGGTGCCTCAGCGGGCCCAGGCCGAGATATCCCTTCCCCCTGACAGACCACACACACAGATATAGTATAGAATAGAGTTTATTCAGGGCATGGGGAGGGCTGAGTTAAGGAGATCATAGAGGCAGAGAAAGGCAGAGAGGAGAGAAGCAGAGGCCAGCCATGGACAAGTGGAGAGATGGGGGAAGGGAAGGGGGACAGGAAAAGCCCAAGAGGGCAAGAGAGAAGCTAAGAGAGTGAGAGAATAAGAGAGAGGGGGCCAAGCATCCCTTTTTATAGTGGACCAGGCCTACCTGGCCGTTGCCAAGTAAGAGTGGGGAGGGGCACACCTGGCTGTTGCCAGGTAACTGCGGGGTGGAACTTAGACCGAATCCTAACAGTGTGTGCCTGCTGGATGGGACAACCAAGGGGCAGGACTCAGAACACCAGCATAGTGTGACCCTGACCCCAGTACCCAAGAGCCTGTCCCTTCTGAATGCTACAAGGCCCTGTCTTCCCAGGTGGTCTGAACCCTCACAGTTTCTATGGCCACCTGTGCTCAGGAGGAAAGCCTGGGTGTGTCGCGTCTGGGTCACTAAGAAGGGCACCCTGGGTGCTCACAGCAGGCCTCCCCAGGGACCACAAACCTTCCCTCCCGTCCTGACCAGTCACTGTGATTCTCCAGGTCTGCAGGGTGAATCAAGGCAGCTTACACTAACCAGGGGCAGAGGGGATCAGGCGGGGGCACAGTGACCCCTTTTGACTTGGAAGCCCCTTGGCTGGTCCACCACCCCTGCTGGCAAGACCTCTGAGTACCTGGTTCTGTGGCACAACACAGTTTCATGATTCACAGTCCGCCCGTGCGGGTGGCACTGAATCGCAATGGCTTCGCCAGGACTAGGACCTTACTGGAGGGCAGGGGCACAGCCAGAGGGCGGCAGCCAGGCTGCAGTTAGGGCAGGGTCAAAGCAGAACCCTGAGCCTCAGGGCAGGCCTGTTCCATGCTGCGGAGGAGAAGCAGCCCCAAGAGTGTCTCTGCTGAAGGAGGGGGAGGGGCACAGCTGGAACAGGGCAGCAGAGGGCAGGGTGCAGGGGCAGAGGCAGCTGGAAGGCACTAGCCACGGGGAGTCAGGAGTCGCCAGAGAAGACACAGGGGGACTGGCTCAGCTCTGCTGGAGCTGCAGGTTGCCCTCACGAGCAGCTACACACACACACACACACACACACACACACACACACCCGCTAACTCCTCAGAACCCACAGAAGTCCACTTTCATGCTTTGCCAAAGTCTCTCTTCCTTTGCTTAAATCCTTTCAGCCCTGGGGATGCCTTAATGCATTCTCCACTTGCATGTTTGCAATGTCACGAACATGAACTTTGAAGCAAAGGAAACTGCATACTCTGAGCAGTACCTGTGAGCTGTGGGGACACACCCACCTCTGCAGGGCATGCCGTTCTGGAAGGGTCAGTGGGGCAGGGACTCAAACCTGGCAAGCTCCCATCTGTAGGGCAGGCCTTCCCAGGGCACCGAGAGTAAGTGCACAGTAGTTCAAAGGGAAACTCCAGGCACCTGGAATCTTACAGCTAGGCCAGGTAAGCGGAGGCTGATTGCCACAGGTGGGGCAGGGGACAGTGGAGTGGTGCAGAGACTCTTTAAAGGTGTCTCCTTAGCCACACCCTCCAGTGTTTTAAGCCTCACGTTAGAAATGCCTGAGCCTTCCACTTAGAGCAGAGACCTGCATGGTGGGGCCCTCCGTCGGTCCATTTCTTACGGCTCTCACAGAACGCCGGAGGCAGGGTGATTTGTAAGCAAAGGAAGTTTATTTGGCGCACTGGTCCAGAGGCTGGAAGCTCAAAGACACAGCCTTGGACAGAACAAAGGGCTACATGCCAAATTCAGGCCGCAACAGTCTAGAGACAACCGCTTCCTACTATGGCAGGGTGGCCTAGCCACGGACGCTGACAGACAGACACCCGGGAAGCCACGTAACACATCCCGCTGGCGGGAGCTGGAGAGCAGACACCAGGAGAGGGTACCCAGGCTGAGCCTGAGGTTTCCTGAGTCTAGAAGAGAGCAGATGTTAAGCAGGAGAGAAACCTTGACTCTGGGACTGATGAGGGGGCGGGGCCAGAGATCCCGTCCAAGGAGCGGAGATGGGATGGTGTGGGTGGGGAGCGAGAACCGCAAGGCCCACAAAGACGTGGGACACAGAAAGGACAAACCATGCCCCATCTTCTGCCCAGACCTCAGAAAGGGCAGGAGACAACCCGACACACAAACATGCTTGCACGGGCATGTTCACACGCATGTATTGCTGACACAGGCTCATGTGAACACTGTTGAGACACACACACACACACACACACACACACGTGTCTGTACTGTGGTTTTTACACATTTTCCTTCTCATGAACCCCGCCCTTCCTCCTTCCCCCCACCCCTCCCTCCCTCCCGCCTAGGAGCTTATAACCCTCCATGCTGCCTTTTCTCCCCAAGGGTTCCAAAGAGCAAAGGGGAGGCTCTCCCCGTCACCAGGTGTTCACACCGGTCACCAGGTGTTCACACCGGTCACCAGAACTCCAACCAGAGACAGTGTCGGCCTTTTGCCCCAGATCGCCAGTCCCGACCGAGGTGGTGACAGCAGGGCCAGCTTCTCATTTCCCTGCCTGGAGGGTTCTAGAGTGGGCCTCGCAGTCCACGTGTGCCCCGGGGAGGCTTTGCCTCAGCAATAGGGTACGTGTGGAGCACACCCAGGCCCTGGGTTCAAACCTCAGCTCTGAAGACACAAAACATCCAAACCGTCACTCCACTACAAAGTAGAAAGCGCACAGCCCAGTCACACAGCCTCAGACCTGGCTTTGGGCACCACCCAGGTGGGAATCTGCTTCCGAGGTCACGGAAGACTTTGGTCTTGCAGCCGCCAATGCTGTGCTGTTTGGGAGCTGTCGATGAGGTTCGTGAGACCAGGGCAAAGACATCAGCAGCTACCTGGTTAGCAGGGGCAGGTAATGACCTCATCAGACATGACGCCAGTATAACACCGAGTGAGTCCTGACGGTCAGGACCGGAGCTCCCAGAGACTTGCTTGTGCAGGAGTGTTTGCACTCCTGCCAGCAGCAGCACCTGGACGGCCCTCAGACGCTTCTGCTCTAGGCTATGTAAAGACCACAACACACCTGTGCCTTCCGCATTCACCCAGACAGAAACCAGCCCTGACCTTTGCTGGTTGGGGAGGCACCAGATTCAGGGGAGACCTCTGTGGTCAGGCAAGAGCACAGAGGGGGCGGTCATCAGGGGTTCGCCCGGTAGTGTGCTGTGCTCAGGGACCTCAGGAGTGTGTCTCCCGACAACCTTGGGTGCCTGCTTGACCTGAATGCCCACCATGAGGGGTGGGGGGTCGGTACCCCCAGGGCCTCTGATTGACTGTCCTCCTGGGGAAGCTGAGGAAGCCCTGGCTGTGAATCCCCCTTCCCTCCTCTCCTGGTACTCCTGGACCACAGAGACATCCTCATCCTCCACCCCACCCCCCACCCCCATCAAAGCCAGGGCCAGTCTTTTTTGCCCGGCTACTAATCCGCTGACCGCAGAAGGAATGCCTGCCCCCCCGCCCATGGGAGCTGTGGGATGCCAGGTGTCCCTGGCAGCAGCTCCTGGAAGTGCCATTATCCTGCCAAGGTACTCTAGTGGCACACACCCAATACCTGGACAGCAAGCAGCTCACTAGGGGAATTCCTCTCAGAGAGGGAGGGAGGAAGAGGGGGAGGGAGGGAGGAAGGAAAGGCCCTCTAGCCTAGAGGGTATCTAACATCCTGAGTCCCTGCACCAGGAGCAATCTAAGCCACAGCCTGATATAGCCTGCGGATGCCCTTTCACCTCTGAGTGGGAGGAGCCTGCAGTGGGGGTAGTGAGAGCTGGGGGGGTATGGGGAGGGGGAACTGGGTCTGGGAATCCTTGTAGCCAGTGACCGGTCAGCTGTGAGCCAGCCACCGGGCCAGCTAAGGGTTCCGAGATTGAGTCGGCCAGGCCCCTGCTGGTCTCTACCAGTCCCTGTCAGACACTACCAAGGAACCTTGGACAAAATAAATCTTAGATAAATAAATGAATAATGTTTTTATAGGATTAGATCCCAACTATTGTGTGGAGATATCGGGAGAATAGAATATCATTTCTCAAGTGCTTGGTATTTAGGTGGAGTGGCGGGTACCCACATTTTCTAAGTCAGCGCCCTGGGCCCTGGCCCACTGAGCCCAAAAACCTTGAGCTGCCTCTGAGCCCCGCCTGCCTGGGCACACAGCAGGCTTTGTATCTATCTCTCCTCAGGACACAGCAGGTCCTCCGAGAGGTGACTGAAACCCCTGACCCAGCACTTGCCCAGTGGGGTGAGCCTCACGTACCCCATGAGGACTCCTGACATACAGTAGCTTCTGCCCTTTCTGTGCCCCAAAGCTGTCTCTGTCTCCCCAGGCTCCTCCTGAGTGGCTTCCTTCAACCCCTGCTCCCCACATGCCCCGTGTGACCCTCTAGTTTGGTCTCCCCGAGTCCCTTTCCTGCCTTCCCGCCCACTGACTCCCTCCCGTTCCCGTTCCCGTTCCCATCAGCCACTCTTCTGTACCCCCCCAAAGCCCCTGGGTGAGGCCCCACTCCCAGCTCTGGGCTTCTGAGGGGCAGGAAAGACAGCTTAGCTGTTCACTGAGGCTGGCCCAGCACCAGCAGGAAGTTGACACCTCTTACACAGTTCCAGGAGAGTGTGCCCAGCTGGTTAGGCCTCCAGCTACCTGTGGGGTGGAACAGAGCAGCCATTACCAGGGTTTCCAGTGCAAAGCCCTTCAGGCTCCCTTAGCGCAGGTGAGCAGACAGCACCGCTCAGAGCCGAAAGGAAGCCCTGGTCCAAGGTAGATGCATACTGTGTGGGCGTGTATGTGCATTCCCTCAGGCACCTGCCTGTGCACATATGTGCACATGTACAGACACATACTTGTGAGCCAGTGTGCGTCCGACAAGTGGTGTGCATACATTCGCGTGTGCGCACCTACATTGAGCATATGTGTCATACACACACACACGTGGACATGTTCCTGTGTATGTGCACACACAGATTCCTGTGCATATACATACATGTAGACATGTGCTGTGGGCCTGAGAATACACCAGTGTGTCTGCCTGCAGGTATGTAACAGGGATTATTTTCTCAGCACTTACTAGTAAGAAGCAATACTGTGTCAGGGCCCTGCTTGGGGTCTGGCTGTCTGAAGGTCCTGCGGGTTAACTGGGGTGGCCCTGGGACTGGTCCCAGCAGATGGACACAGCCCTTCGAGGAGAAGGTAGGCTAATCCAGAAAGTCTCCCCCCTTGTCTTAGGGTTTCTATTCCTGCACAAACATTATGACCAAGAAGCAAGTTGGAGAGGAAAGGGTTTACTTGGCTTACACTTCCACACTGCTGTTCATCACTAAAGGAAGTCAAGACTGGAACTCAAGCAGGTCAGGAGGCAGGAGCTGATGCAGAGGCTGTGGAGGGATGTTTCTTACTGGCTTGCTCAGCCTGCTCTCTTATAGAACCCAGGACTACCAGCCCAGGGATGGCTCCACCCACAGTGGTCCCTCCCCCCTTAATCACTAATTGAGAAAATGCCCCACAGCTGGATCTCATGGAGGCATTTCCTCAAGGGAGGCTCCTTTCTCTGTGATATTTCCAGCCTGTGTCAAGTTGACACACAAAACCAGCCAGTACAGCCTTGCCCCTGGACTTCGTGGCCCAGGACCCCTGGACCTCTAGTCCTTCAGAGTCTCTCACCCCTCAGATGAACCTCATCTTATGCCTCTCAGGCTTTCTCAAGCTCTTTCCGGGTCAGTCTTCCAGACTTTGGATCCCTGGCTGGTTCTTGCCCACTACCTGGGTGGCTGAGCTCAGTGGGTATTGGCGCCCTCTGTTGTCCATGGAGAGAATGCTGTTCTGTTCTGCTGGCCAGCCAGACTGTGGACAGCAAGGGAACAGGGGCTCTTGGGTAGTGAGCAGAGGAGGAGTTAGCTGACCTGCACTGAGAGCAGGTTTAAACAAACAAACAAACAAACAAAACAAAACAAAACAAAACAAAACAAAACAAAACACCCTCCAGAGGAAGACTGTGACGATGATTCAGTAGGTGAAGTTCTTACCTACCATTTAGTCCCTAGAACCCTCGTTAAAAAGTTAGGAACCCAGCCGGGCGGTGGTGGCACACGCCTGTAATCCCAGCACTTGGGAGGCAGAGGCAGGAGGATTTCTGAGTTCGAAGCCAGCCTGGTCTACAGAGTGAGTTCCAGGACAGCCAGAACTACACACAGAAACCCTGTCTTGAAAAACAAAAACAAAAAAGTTAGGAACGCGGCAGTGGTGGCGCACACCTGTAATCCCAGCACTGGGAGGCAGAGGCAGGTAGATCTCTGAGTTCCAGGTCAGCCAGGGCTACAGAATGAGTTCCAAGGACAGCCAGGGCTACACAGAGAAACCCTGACTTGAAAAAAGCAACAATAACAACAACCACAGAAGTTAGGTGTGCAGTAAGTAAATTCTAGAGAGACAGAGACGAGTGATCTCTGGGGCTCACTGATAGCTTAATCAGTGAACCCCATGCCCTACACTGAGACCCTCTCTCGAAAAATAGCAAAGTAAATGGTTACTGGGTGATAATACTTGAGGTTGACCTCCGGCCTCCACTTCCATGTGCGCACACACGTGTGTACGCCCGCACATGTGAACACACACATGGAAATCCCAGAGCCATTTCCCACGCTGGCTAGACAAGATGCCTCTCAAGCAGGAGGCGCCCTGGTGTCAGTTGAAGCGGGCATGCAACTGACCTGTCTACAATCTACAGCGCGGCTCACTCTGTCCCCGTTAGGTCTTGATCAGAGAAGCAGCCTGCTGGAGAGCTACGGGTTCCTACTGGCTGTGTGGCCGGAAACATCCCTGTCCTGGGTTCAGGTCCCCATTGTTCAGTGAGAATCCCAACAGATGCTGGCCCAAGGTGTTATCCTGAGACATGGGGGAATCACCCCCCTGACATTCCAGCAGGGGTCAGCTGTACCCAGAAACAGGGTTCACCCCCGCCCCCATAGGGCTTGTGTCTGTGCTGCTGGCTAGTAGACGTGGGGGTTCCATAGCACTTGCGTGTGCTGTTTTCTCCCTTGGAGGAGAGTCGGGCTTCTAGCAATTAGCTGTTGGTCCCACTGGCGTCCGGAAGTTAGGGTCTAGCCTTTGCTTTGCTCTGCCTGAGTTCTGCGTCCTCCGCCTTTCTTGCCCCTGGGCAGCCTTTCTGTTGAGGCCCTGAGACCCCCACCCCACCATGGCAGCCCCGGTCCCCTCATGGACTCCTGATCCATCCTAGCTCCTCCTCTTGCCACAGGCTCCGCCTCCTGACCGTCCACATCCAGAGCTCCCCCCTCACCTCCACCAGGCAGCTCCCTCTCTTGTGTAGGCTTGAGCAGGAGGTAGGGCTGCAGAGCCCCTGGCTGTGGCTTGGGGTTCCTGAGCACTGGTAGAGGACCGTCCTTAGCCTTAGCCTTCCTCCCCATTCCCCGGCCTCCCGCCTCACTGTCTTCCCAGGCAGTCACATCCCTACTCGAGCTCTTCTGGTGACATTCCCTCCCGCCCAAGGCCTCCCTCTCCCACACCGGGATTGTGAATGTCTCCAGCCACTCCTTCCACGGACGCCACCCTCCGTGCGCTTCCTTTGTGTAGGCCCCTCATGCAAATGGATCCGCACAGCTTCAGGCCGCCCACCTCGCACCTCATGGGGCTGAGTGACCCCTGGAGCAGGCAGGCAGGCAGGCAGGCAGGCAGAGGAACTCTGGTTTGGACTCTTGGCAAAAGGATGGCGGCCAGGTGGCCTCAGTGGAAGGGCAGGCTCTAGGTCACTGGGCACGGTGGTGGTGATGTTGGTGGCGTGGTACCCGGAGCCATCCTCACCGGGCCTCCCCCACCGCTCTTCACGTACTCCAGACGTTCGGCGCTGCAGACTGGGAGGTCTTCCACATTGGCGAGAGGATCTTCCTCGCGGTGGCAAACAGCCACAGCTACGATGTGCAGATGCAGGCCCAAAACGACACCTACGTCCTCAGCTCTGTCATCTACGAGCTGAACGTCACGGCTCAGACCTTTGTCAAGTTCCAGGACATCCCCACCTGCAGGTAACCAACCAGGTGGTTGCAAGGGCAGAGGGAGTCCATGGGCGGGTGGCACAGGAGAGGCATGCCGGGGCCATCCAGGACTTCCTCCCAGGACGTGGGGCCAGAGCAGGCAGCCATGAGGACCATCCCCATGGCCGCCCTGTATCTGTGGCTGCTTTCTTCTCACAAGAAGATGTGAGTTCACCAAGAGAAGGCCCGGCACCTCCATGAGGAGAAATGGTTTGTCTGTCACAACACAGGCGTGAGCATCAGGGAGGCCCGGGAGCTCGGGCAGGTATCCCCTCCCACCATGGCACTGCTAGGTCCTGACCCACCTGCTCTGCAGGGCCACCACGTCAGCACGGAGAGGGCGGAGCTGTCCCCACCCACATGGCGGTCCTCTGGGAGGACTCACTACCTCCAAGTAAACCTCAGCTGCAGCTACAGTCTCCGGACAGCCGAGTCCCAGGGCCCAGCTTCAGGCTAGGCCCAGTGTGGTCACCGACCCAGAATGCAGCGGGAGCGCCCACAAACTTCTTTAGTCTTTAAGAGCTACTAGAGACATGCGCAGCCTCTTTTGAGTGCCAGGCACTCTTCTCAGCCTGAGAGAGAAAACACTGAGGGAATTTAGACTCTTCAAAGAAAAAACTCCAGGGCCAACAACAGTCAAGGAAAAGGGTAAGGTTGAGATCTGTGGCATCACAGGACACACGGGTACTGTGTGTTCATGGGATGCGCGGCTATAAAGGTGCAAGGGGGACCGTGGCAAGGCAGTACACAGACGGGGTGGCCCCCAAAACACACTTCCTGGGTGTGGTCCAGAGAAAGGAAGAAGGGACCTTCTACCTCAGTCTTTTGTTTTGTTTTGTTTTGTTTTTCGAGACAGGGTTTCTCTGTGTAGTCCTGGCTGTCCTGGAACTCACTCTGTAGACCAGGCTGGCCTCGAACTCAGAAATCTGCCTGCCTCTGCCTCTGCCTCCCAAGTGCTGGGATTACAGGCGTGCGCCACCACGCCCAGCTCCTCAGTCTATTTTTATTTATTTATTTATTATTTATCTATTTATTTTTATAAATTGTTTTTTATGTATATGAGTACACTGTCACTGTCTTCAGACACATCAGAAGAGGGCATCAGATCCCATTGCAGATGGTTGTGAGCCACCATGTGGCTGCTGGGAATTGAACTCAGGACTTCTGGAAGAGCAGTCCTAACTGCTTAACCTAACTCTTAACCGCTGAGCCATCTCTCCAGCCTTCTGCCCAATCTTGATTGACAGGTACCCACAATGTTTACTTTGACAATCTCACAGCACCTGGGACAAAGAACTGAAAGAGGATTTAGTAATGCCCAGCTCAACCGGGAAGCACTCTCCCGGCAGAGCTGCCCGTGGGCTCTGGGCCCAGTGGCCCCTGGAGGGAGACGCGTTGCCCCACCCCAGACTCCCACATCTGGAACTGGGCGTCTGCTGAGGATTAGGTTTAGAATAAAGCACCTAGTAGGCCTTTTGGAAGAAAGCACGTAGAACAAGAAGGTGGGATTGGAAATTGCTGTAAAGAGCTGAAGACAGAGCCCAGTGGTGAAGGATGCTTGCTGCACTTCCGGAAGACGTGGGAACGGGCAGCTCTCAACCTCCAGCTCCAGGTGGAATCTGATGCTGCGCCCTCTACTGGCCGCTGTGGGCATTGCACTTACACAAACGCTGGCACACATACGAATGCACGCATGCATGCACACACTTAAAAATGAAGATAAAGCTAGGTGGTGATGGCGCACGCCTTTAATCCCAGCGCTTGGGAGGCAGAGGCAAGCAGATTTCTGAGTTCAAGGCCAGCCTGGTCTACAGAGTGAGTTACAGGACAGCCAGGGCTATACAGAGAAACCCTGTCTCGAAAAGCCAAAAAAAAAAAAAAAAAAAAAAGCTAAATCTTTTTGTTATCTTGTCCGCCCCCACCCCCCACCCCCCCACCCCCAAGCTGAGGACCGAACCCAGTGCTTTGCTTCTGCTTGCTAGGTAAACGCTCTCTACCACTGAGCTAAATCCCCAACCTCTTTAAAAAAATTCTTTTTTATTCCATTTTTCAATTTTGTTTTTAATGTGCATTGGTGTTTTGCCTGCATGTATGCTGTGTGAAGATGCCAGATCTGGAGCTAGACAGCTGTGAGCTGCCACATGGATGCTGGGAATTGAACCCAGGTCCTTTTGGAAGAGCGGACAGTGCTCTTAACCGCTGAGCCATCCCTCCAGCCCCAAGAGAGATCTTAGCAGGAGAGTGAGATGTAACTCAGGAGACAAGGCCTGCCCAGAGTCCTACATGGGGCACAGCATCAGCTCTGCAAAGGTATTAGTGTCGTCACCCTGCCCCCTCTCTCCTCAGCGCACTGGACTGGGAGTTCTTCTCCGTGGGTGAAGATCACTTTCTGGTGGTTGCGAACTCTTTTGATGGAAACACCTTCTCAGTGAACAGTATTATTTACAGGTAAGGACTGTGGTCATCCTCCCCTCTCAGGGTTCATAGTGTGAGGGCGGGGAGGGGGGCGGGGGCAGGGGCGGGGAACTTCCATCCCCTCCGAAGTGACTCCTGGCTCAGAAGAGTCAACACCATCAGCCTGAAGGGCAGGGAATCTGATGCCAGGCTATATCTACTACATCCCGAGGGCCACGCCCCTCTCAGGGCCCTCACGACACTGGCTGTCTCTGCCGTGAAGGTAACAGCTCCCTTACCTGACAAGGCTTCTATTGCATAGTTAGTTGCATAACTAGAGCAAAGTTCCAGAACTGTCTTGGACAGCAGCCGTGGCCGCCAGCAGTTCTGCGTGTGGCTTTGATCTAAACGTCACAGCTGGGGAGGTGCTGGGCGGTCTCTGCCTGGCTGGCCACAGCCCTTGAGGTGGGAGAGGTTGATTGGCTGGCGTGATGAAGGAGAGACGACACAGAGATTTGTTCTGAGCTGAGCCACTGAGGCCAACTCGGACTGTCTTCCTCCCAGATTCCAACTGCCGACTCCTGGAATTTCTGCATTCTTCTAGATTCCAGGTGTAGCTCTGGTCTCTGACAGGAGGTGAAGTTTGTCCATGGCATCCCGTAGTCTATAACTTTATAAGGATATGATGCAGCTTCTCTCTGGACCTGTCACCAGGACGGTTTCTGGGACCTCTTCGTGACCCCCTCTCCCTCAGGCTCATCAGCTTCTCCAGGGCTCCTCTCTCCTGAATGCTTCGGTCACCTATAGTTTATTAGAAAGTCATGGCTTTGTTTAGACTTTCAGATGCATTGCTGTAATCTTTAGAACACGACAGAGATGGCTCTGTGGCTAAGAGCACTCGCTGCTCTCTCAGAAGACCCCCGATTTGGTTCTCAGCACCCACATGGCGACTCCCAATTCCACACACGCAGTCTGAGAAGGCCACAGGACTATTCAAAATCACAGGACACACGCCAACACACACATACAAGCAAAACACTCATATGCATAAAATAAAAGAAATAATGCATTTATGTTGAAGAATAATGGTGGCCAAGAAACTTTGAAAGGATTTGGGAGATGTCTCAGTAAAGTGCTTACTGGAAAGGACCCGAGTTCAATCCCCGGCACCCCCACAGAAGCCAGCCCGTGTGTAGCCCAGCACTCGGGAGGTGGAGATAAGCTGGGTCCGAAGCTCAGGCCCAGCCAACTCAGTGAGCTGTGTGTCCAGTGAGAGACCCTGAAAAAATGGGGGTGATTGAGAAAGATACCCCAAATCCATCTCTGACCTCCACACACGTGCCTGCAAACCAGCACACATATACACAGACACACACACAGCACACACACATGCACACATAGACACACACATACACATAAACACACAGAGGCAATACATACACACCACACATACATACATACACCACACATACACATCACACACACACACACACACACACACACACACACACAGGAATTGTGAAGGAAAAAACCTGTTAATGTGTAAAAAAAATAAACTCGGTGTGTTTTTCCTGAAGTGAGTTGACAGGCGGCTGGGCTGAAGTGTGAGTCACTGGGAAGGCACTTGCCTGCCGCGCCTGCGCCCTGGTTCCATTCCTAACACTGCAAAATAAATTTAAAAAAAAAAAGGCAGGGAGAATAGAATACAGCCAGGAGCAACCAGAACTCCACAGTCACCTAAGCCAATAAATTATTGAATTCCAAGTCAACGGAAAAGGATGTGGTGTGCATAGAACAGCTCATGGAATTACCTGTCTAGAACAGAGCAAAGCTATCGTTACTTTATATCCATGGACAAAAATGAGTTTTATATGGATTAAAAATCCAAACATAAGCCAGGCAGTGGTGGTTCATGCCTTTAATTGGGAGGCAGAGGCAGCCAGATCTCTGCGTTCGAGGCCAGCCTGGTCTACAGAGTGAGTTTCAGGACAGCCAGGGCTACGCAGAGAAACCCTGTCTCGAAAAACATGCAGAGAAACAAAAAATCCAAATGTAAAACACTTCAACAACAAAAGGAGTAGAAATGCAGGGGCTGGAGAGATGGCTCAGCGGTTAAGAGCACTGACCACTCTTCCGAAGGTCCTGAGTTCAAATCCCATTAACCACAGGGTGGCTCACAACCATCTGTAATGGGATCCAATGCCCTCTTCTGGTGTGTCTGAAGACAGCTACAGTGTACTCACATATAATAATAAATAAATTTTTTTTAAAAGAGTAGAAATGCAAAATGACTTCATGTCACATCAGCTGCTGTCTGGGGAGGGCACAGGACTATTCAGAATCAGGAAGGAGTCTCTCACCCCACCCGTGCACGCAGCGGCCCTGCTGATGAACGGTCAGCAGATAGATGCCTTTAGTGGGTGAAAGCCACGGGCATGGACGTTCAGGACGACACGGCGGAGGGTGTCACTGTGCTGAGATAGCCCAGCCACACAAGTGACACGGCTGGTTCTCATAATGCGGCCGAGTCTGCCCTCACGCACCGGGTTTGAGGATCAGCACCCTTTGACAAAAGAACATTGGAAAACATGAATTTCAGAGCCGCTGCGGCCCGATGTGAGGGGCTGCTTTGGGAGCTGGGATGGGGGGGCAGTTTCTCTCCTGCGCCTCAGTTTCCCACTTGACCCTTGGGAGCGCCCGTGCCAAGAAGGGGGACCAGGCCGATTCTCTCTCCCGCAGGTGGCAAGGCTACGAGGGCTTCGTGGCTGTGCACAAACTCCCTACCTTTGGCTGTCGGGACTGGGAGGCCTTTAACACCACCGCAGGATCATACCTCATCTACTCCAGTGCCAAAGAGCCCCTCTCCAGGGTCCTGAGGCTGAGGACCGGCTGACGTCACCCTGGATCCGCTGCCACCATCCCCCCCCCCAGCCCCCACCAGCTAGGCATGTGCAGCAGGCAGGACCCACCCGGGCCTCTCTGGTCCTGGAGCAGGTGGAAATGCCCGGACACCTCTCTACGCTCTCTCAGCTGGCTCTCCTCTCCTCCCCCAGCTGGGGGCTGTACCACAGCCACAGTCCTGGTGACTGGTGGCCATATTTCAGGTGACCCTGGGGTCCTTTGGGCTGAGGCCCAGGGCCACTACCCAATCTCGGTGCTCCCAGCCTGTTCCTGCAGGAATTCCGCCTTAAAGGGACAGTTGCTGTCACATTTTTACCTCAAAGACATAGGCCCTAGCAGTCTCTAGGGCCCCAGCTCTCCCGGCTACCCCTCTGTGCAGCCCAATGCACATGCCATGACCAACACCTATTTATTGTATTTTATCTATATGAAAATATATTTATATTGCTCTTTATAAAAAAATGGATGGCATCCATTTTCTTTTGGGGGCTCGGTAGTGGACACATGCAGAGAAAAGCATCCTTCTGTGGGGGGATTCTTCCCCTGATGTCGGTAGTGGACACATGCAGAGAAAGCAGGAGAGCTTCTACCGTGAGACA